>JASANC010000186.1:0-46887 GCA_030248135.1 Theristus sp. LFF4_11 | reverse complement strand
GAAAATAAAAGTGAAAATCCCAAATTTTTTTTATTTTTTTAAATTTTTTTATTAATTTTTTTTCCAAAATGCCGGAGGGAAATCTGATGGTCGACAAAAATAATTCGAACCGCGCTGACGCGCTCAGTTCGAATATTGCACATTTAGAACTAAATATGGTTGCAACGAATTTTTTTCCATCAAAATTGTACTTTCATCTGAAAATGGCGTTTAAGACACTTTCCACTGCTGCTTTTGTTTTGTTTCAGTTCACACGCAAAAATTAAGCGACGACGTCGTCGTCGTCATCAAACAAAAAATACATTTTGTTTGAGCTGTTGATTTAAAGAATTCTGAATTTTGCAGTCTCTAACGTTTTCAGTTTATTTTTAGCGTGAAAAGGGTGCTTTAAATTCACACTCATTCAAAAGAAACACGTTTCAATAGAATCCAGATTCACGAAAAAAGAAGGGTGCGGAGTGGGAGCAGCCTCCCCTCGGCCGACCACTCAGCTGATTCCACATTTTATTGAGTTCGACTATACTACTCACAAATCATGAACAAGATTTTTCCACTAAAACTCACTGTTTGCCCACGCAAAATAAAGGCACACAGAAAATATTCATATTCAGGAAAAAGAAAAAAATTCTTTTTTGAACCTGATGTTCAGGTAACCAATCAGCTAATACTACAAAATATCAAGGACGACTATAGACTGCAGTGTGTGTGATTAACATATGCAAATCGCGTTGGACAAATGAGGTTTATTGTCGCGATGTTTCTGAAATTTTGAGAGAAAAGACTAAGAAGCGTGCAAATTTGTGTTTCGAAATCACTCCACAATTAGATTTGTTTGAATCTTGGCAAAAAATCTCCGCACTATCACGTAATATCTAAAATTGCTTATGTATGGCTGTTTCCTTATTGCATGGTGCAACTTCGTGTTGTTTTTATTCTTCAAAAGCCTTTCAATTGCATACAATCCCAAATTGACAAAAGTCAATATCTTACAACGTCTCCAAACTCTGCATGTTTTGCAGATAGCAGGGTCACAGAAAACTACATTTTGTCATTAATCAAGAGAGCATTAATCAGTCAACAAGCCAACGCAACAGTATCATGGATGCATTCATGTGCGCTCATGCACGCTGAAAAGCAGGATAGAACCTGTTAGACTTTATTATCTTCTGTGTTCATCAAGCGCACAAACACTGACATCGACCAGCGACTTTGGCGCTCTGTTGGATGACCAATTTGTGTCAGTTTCAGGAAATACATTTACGTATTTAATCGCACGTACTATTATTACGTACATCCATCTGACCCTGGTGCTGATTGTAACCGACATTCCCACATGTGTAACGCAAAAAATACCCCTGTGAAGTGTGGAACTCGATTCCGGAAGTAACTCGGATTATTGAAATCCAGAGATGATTGATTCGAGCGGCTATGGGAGGAATAATTTCTCTAATTGCCAAAACTGTTCGAACAACCAAACAGTGGATGATAAGAATCTTGGTGAAACGACAACGAACAACACAATGCAGCAAGAGCTGATCAACACGGTGCATAGTCTGTCAATGTACACCCTGCTCTTGTTTGCGTTTGCTGGCGTTTTTGTGAACAGTAAGTAGATGTCGCGGATTTCCAAGCGGATAATCCGCGATAGTTTCCGCGCACCCTGTAGTGTTTTTCACATTGCGCGAATAACGTGATATTATGTTTTGTCTGTCAAATTGTGCACCGCTTAGAGCTCACGAAGCTTTTAGCTGTATGCAAATTCAGTGTTCTGATTCATGCCTACAAACCGGTTGTTGTAATAAAACGCCAATAGTAGCAAAGTTACGAACGTACAACCATGAAGAAAAAGAAGAAGCGCAAAAGAAATTTTCTGTCTAAACATCTGGCATCCCAGAACTCGCGACATAATGGCAAATTCAACGACAGAATTCCATTAAATGGTCACCGCGCAACTTCAAGTTCAAGTCAAGGACCTCTACCTGGATGCAATCGAAGAAAGAAACATCTGCGTCGTCAACGTGCGCAATCTCGACGGTTGCTTCGCCTGTTTGACTGGGCTGAAAATGACGTACGAGTGTAAAAGCGACACGTCCGACACCTTGGCCCACATCGAATGTTTCAACGGAATGAATTGGGCAACCAAATGTACGACGACCGGATGGAAAACAACGCAGCGAATACACGCAGGTCAACGCCAACTTGACACACAATGTAAAGTTAGCTGCGGAAAAGAAACCACGACAACATTCAAAATGCAGAAGACACTAGCAATGGTTGAACACCAACGACTGGGTCTCATCAGCAATCGTTTGAGCACGTCACCAAATACAAACGGACAATCAGGCTGGAACTTCAACCCCCTTTCCATGCTACTGGCTGTCCACGAATGGATAGTCTGGGTTGTTGGGATTGCCATTGGTGCTCTTCTAATTGTCGCTGTGTGCCCATTTCTTATGCTATTGTGTCAATTCAGTCTGCTGACGTTTCAGAACTTGCGTAACAAATAATATACTGCTTCTTGTAATTCAAGTCTGCATGCTTGATCACGAGCTTTCGCTCATCCAATTGCTAATTCAATTAATTACGCACTTTTGTGTGCAGATCCTTGTCATAATACGTGTGAATTCAAATTCACGTGTTGTTTCACTATTTTCGTTTTCATGGTTTGATGTGCATTTGAATTTATCGTTTAGTAAGCGTTTGACTACGAATCCAAGCATCAACAAAGCATTCACGTTTTTCAATATTCGTAAAACACGTATTTGACTGATTTCGCATTCGTCAAAACTCCCGCAGGGGATGCCAGATGTTTAGACAGAAAATTTCATTTGCGCTTCTTCTTTTTCTTCATGGTTGTACGTTCGTAACTTTGCTGCTATTGGCGTTTTATTACAACAACCGGTTTGTAGGCATGAATCAGAACACTGAATTTGCATACAGCTAAAAGCTTCGTGAGCTCTGCGCGGTGCACAGATTTGACAGACAAAACATAATATCACGTTATTCGCGCAATGTGAAAAACACTACAGGGTGCGCGGAAACTATCGCGGATTTCCAAGCGGATAATAACGTTGGTAGTAGATTAATAGTAGTAGACGGATAATAGTAGATTAATAACGCTTGTTTTAAAACCAGCTTGCATCGCCAATCGTCTTTTCTACTGTACTGTTTTTTCAAAGGTCTTGATAGGAATGCGCCCATTCTGAGCAGTTTCTTTTCGCGTCAGGTGCCACATTTGCGCGATTATGCGTGATCTGCCGACGCAACCGGGAGTTGCGCACATCCGGCGCACTGCGCATGTTGTGTGCGGCAGACACAGTGGCAATCACGGCGATGCTCTGTTACATGCTGCTAACTGGGCCTGTGCAACGACACACGAACGCATTCACCGCCGATCTGTACTGCAAACTGCTCATGTACGTCACGCACAGCAGCGCCTCGTTCAGGTGACCAGAATAGTCGCGTTCACAGTTTGCTTTCTTGAAACCTCTAAACAAGCTACACCTTTTTAATTTAAGCAAAATTCATGGTTCTACATCTTTATGCCTATTTTCATGGCACGTGATCTCATTTGTCCTCAAATTAACCATGCCCTTTATTTGCAGTGTGTGGTGTTTCGTGGTGATGTCTTCCGTGCGCTGTTACATGTTGTACTTTCCAATCAAGTTCAGCAAAACGCGGTGGATTCAGTCATACAGTAAACTGTTCGGTGTTGCGCTCACTGCATGTCTAGGAATGCAACTCTGGTTGCTGATTGCAGTGAAATTCGTTTTCTCAAATGACACAAATGGTTGGTCTTTTTTATTCTTTTTGGCGGAACACTGTAAAAATGCATGGTTTTTATTGACATTTGCGTGGATGCCTACATTGACATTCATGTAGAACCTGTGAAAGAATAAAGCTGAAAATGTTTATGTAAACGTCTATGTAAACGTCTATTATCTTTCTTATTTAAGACTCGCTTTTTGAGTCGACCGACCCGGTCTCCACACCTCTAGGCACAGTTTTTGAAAAGTTCTCAGATTTTGACGAAATCAACACCAATCGAACCGTCTCGAGGCGCTGAGTTCGAAAATCATATTTATTTTTTAATTTGACCCGGTTTTATGCTTTAAAAAACAGAAAAACCGTTTTTTGGGGGGACCTTTAGAAAAATAACTCTAACTCGCTTCTGCGTTAAGCTATTAACAAAATTCAAAAACCAATCGATTTCGCTTGTGCTTGCGCACATTTTTTATGTTAGCAATGTTATACAAAAATGCTGTTTTATGCTTTAAATTTAAGAAAAACTAAAAGAGTATGTGGTTTTTTCTCTGTTTAGGCACTTTTAAAGCGGATTCTTGAAACGTTTTTCCTATCCCTGTGTGCAAAGGCATAGAGAACCGGGACCAAAATGAAAGATAATAGTAGATTAATAGTAGTAGACGGATAATAGTAGATTAATAACGCTTGTTTTAAAACCAGCTTGCATCGCCAATCGTCTTTTCTACTGTACAGTTTTTTCGTGATTACGGTAACCCGCATAGCACGATATTCGCCCTTATTCTGAGACAGTTTTTTTCGCGTCTAGTTGTTCCATTGAATCAAATTTGTATCGCATTATGCGTGATCTGCCGACGCAACCGGGAGTTGCGCACATCCGGCGCACTGCGGCATGAAATTGGCTTTATGGTTTGCGGCAGACACAGTCATATTTAGCATCACGGCGATGCCCTCTGTTACCATGCTGCTAAAGCACGGTATTTTACTAATTTTGCCTGTGGACAACGTAGTGTTACACTTGAACAATTTTAGTCATTCGACCAATATACTGCCTTGATCTGGGAAACAACTTTCACTGCAGAACTGCTCATGCTTGACTACCGTTCACGCACAGATTTTCAGCGCCTTCGTTCAGGTGGACCAGAAATAGTCGACGTTCACAGTTAAAAATACTTTCTTGAGGCTTCTTGTGCCCTAAACAAGCTACACCTTTTTTAATTTAAGCAAAATTAAACAACAAAAAATCTGAAACCCTGTACAAACACAAAAAAGGTTCATGGTTCTACATCGTTTATTTTTCATACGAATTAAACCGCTAAAAACGGCCTCTACGGAACGAAAAAAAAAAAAAAAAAAAATTTTTTTTTTGTTGATTATCGGATATTTTCGTATTGGATTATTTGTGATTTATGGGTTGTTCTATATTTCGTTGGTCTCATTTTGATCCTCAAATTCACCACTTCATGCCACTTTATTTCCATCCAAAAAAACCCCCCAAAGCCACCGCCCGCGCCGAGGTCTAAATGTGTGGTGTTTCATGGTGATGTCTAGATCCGTTCAGTATAACACTGCATGGACCTAAGCCAATTTCACATGTTGTACTTGTCCAATCAAGTTCAGCAAAACGCGGTGGATTCAGTCATACAGGAATAAACTGTTCGGTCCAATCGCACACGATACAAAACCAATCATGGGTAGTTCGCTTTTTTTGTTTTTGTTGCGCTCACTGCATGTCTTGGAATGCAACTCTGGTTGCTGATTGCAGTGAAATTCGTTTTCTCAAATGACACAAATGGTTGGTCTTTTTTATTCTTTTTGGCGGAACACTGTAAAAATGCATGGTTTTTATTGACATTTGCGTGGATGCCTACATTGACATTCATGTAGAACCTGTGAAAGAATAAAGCTGAAAATGTTTATGTAAACGTCTATGTAAACGTCTATTATCTTTCTTATTTAAATTTGTCATAATATGCACAAAAAACTTCTCTGACAACCAATCGCGCGCTCCCGCAGCTTGCATTACCGAGAGTCGGCTGTTGGTTTCAATTTTTTTTAAAAATAAGAGCCGCCTATTGGAAATGACGGCATACAATGTACCGTTGACGACATTATAAGCGGCAGCTCATTCCACGGCTTATTGTATGTAAACAGCGATTCTTGGGTATGGAAGAGGCGGCTCTGGGGTACGGTACGGAAAAAGCAAGAGCCAGCTCTTAATATATGAAAGAGGGGGCTCTTGATTATGTAAGAGCCGCATATTGGTTTCAAATTTGCTTTGAACGTAAGAGCCGACTCTTGGATATGTACAGTATGGCCGAATAAATTTTTTCGAATTTGAATGAAGAAAAAGAAGTTCAGAAACCAAATTGTATGCCAAATTTGACGTTTTAAACTAATGGATTATCCGTATTATTCTGTTCATTCTTTTTCCCTTGCACACATGATTGGAAATTATGTTGGCATTTTTGAAAAAGACAACTCCTAGTCAGCGACTAATCCCGCCTTGATGGACTGCCTCATTTATTCGGCCATGCTGTACAGTATGGCCGAATAAATAAAGCAGTCCTTGTATTCTCAATCAAGGCGGAAGTCGCAGATTGGGTGTTGTCTTTATTACACTGCGGTTTCTTGCAGACGCTCAGTGGTGCAGCACTATTGGACTGAGTTTTATAAAGTTGGCCCCAGGCAATGAATTGCGCATAGAGTAGGCAAACAGTGTTATGCTCGATGCGGGAATTCAAAATTGGTAACGTGATCCGAGTCCCCTAAACAGAGCTGGGTCAGTTAGGCTATTTTGAGTTGCCTTGCAACATAAAGTTTGAAACTAGTTTCCTTTCTACGCCTGCAAACGCATTCAGTCGCAGAACCAAAAAATTGGCAATTTTAAAACACGATTTTGAATGTCAACCAACATTAACTTTGAGTGACAAAAATAGTGGCCAAAATTTTCAAATCTTTGCGTGCATTTTTTGGAATCGAGTGACGAAATTCAAAATCTGCAAATCAGCATCAATTGATCAAATCGTAACGTAACTTTCTCCAGCAAGACTGGCTGTTAAAGTCCCAGTGCTGTTAAAAGATAGGTAAAACGGTTCTTGGGTATCCGACGAGTAACGACTCTACCAAACTTTTTACAGTTTATAAAAAATGTTTCACTGCGGCGCGGCAATTAGAAATCCGTAAAACTGAACGTAATCTGACAGCAGTTTTGTGCAAGAAAGTGAAAAACTAATCAGAATGTTCATACCACAAAATTAATTTAAAATTTTATTCTTACTTGGACTCGGAGTTTTTTAAACCTAAGCCTAAGCCCAAACAACTGTGGAACTACCTATTTCAGTAAATGGGGTTTTGCTTGTTTGCTGATTTGTTTCACCAGCAAGAGTTTTTGACACACATTTGTTTCATTTGTTTTTTATTTGTATAACAGGTGGTTGTCAGAGTACTGCACGATTCTTCACGGTGTGGCAATTGCAAGCTCTCAGTTGCAACGATATTGTTTGGACGTTTTTGGCTCCGTTCATTTTCACTGCCATACTCGATATACTCGGTCGGCGACATCAGAAAAATGAAATACATGAAGTGAGCGGCGACTTCGAGTTGTGCCTTTTTTGTTCAAAGCTTTACTTGTTTTGAATTGCTGCTTTACTGAAGGCGCGACGAGAGGTCTCTGAAATCGCACTCGCTGCCATGGAAGCGCTGCCACTGATCGAGGTGAGAGAGCCACCAAACCTGAACACCACGTCGTCGCCTGCGTTGGCCGTCGCAGCAGCAAGCAGCAGCAATCAGCACACGAAACAACGACTGTCAACGGAAAGCACCAATGGCAGCAGTGAACGATGCGTATCGCACGATGAAAAGTACATTTCGAAAAGCCACCCGAGCATTCTAACCGCTATGGAGGGCGTCAGTGTCGACCACGATGAGATCAACATCAACGTCAACATCAACGTCACCATTCAGAACAAGAAACGACTGCACAGCAAGGACACTGCCTGTAATAACCATAACAACAGCAACAACAACAACAGTGTCGTGAACAATGGCAACAGTTTTGACTCAGCCACGTTGATTCGACAAAAACTATCGGCTATGTCAAAGTTCAGCAATTCACCGTCAGTCGAGTCCAACGAACACCCATTAGCTAGGGTGAACCGCGACAGCTATCGATCACGATTTAGGCAAGTCGTTTTTTTCTTATTCATTGTTTCTGACTGTCGACGGTTGGGTGCATTTTGTTTTTTTGTCTTTGTGTGAAATCCTGGGTAGTTATCTGCCTATTCGTTTGCATCGACTTTTTGCTTGCTTTTATTGATGCACTCACCAATTTCATCAATAATCTTGTATTTCTTCAGTCTTGTGACATATCGTTGCTTGTTTTGCATAATGGAAGTTTTGTGATTGTGTCCATGTGAACTGGCCGTGAGGCTTACAAAAAAACTTGATATCTGATATAAGTCACTTTATTCAGTGACTATGTATGAAGCGTAGAGAACTGTATGAATCGCATGCATTAGTTACAGGAAGGCGCTGATTGGTCAAGCATCCAGTGATTGGTATGGTTGAAGTGACCGATAGTTACGGCCAATCAGTATACTCCGTTTTTTCTGTTGGTTTGAGCGTCGCAAAGTGATTTGTAAGACAGTCACAGCAAAAAAATATTCACTACCGTTCATTTCAACTTCAGCTCAAATCTGTCAACACTCAGCGAAGACCCAATACGCAAACGGCTTCGCAAGTCGATGCAACGATCGTTGAAGAGGAGCAAACGTGCTGCTGTAAAGAAGCCGGTCAGCCGTGAGTTGTCGCAAAAGAAACTGAATCGTTCGCAACGGTCGTACGCACTGCTCAAGCGATACTTGCTGTTGAACTGGTAAAACGCATTTTGGACGTTCACATTACAACTGGTGCAAGCACGGTTTCTTGCAGTTTCGCCTGGTAAGCGCATACCGCGGGCATGCAGGCTCGTCAGTACCAAGCCGCGGGCTGCGCAGCCCAACAAACAGCACGCATGTTCTATGATGGCATGGCGCAAGGCAGTCTGCATTGCAGGATCAAGCTGCTGCTGATGCTGCCGCACGCAGTCACCCGTCTGCTGCAGGTGTACGACGTTCGCATCGCGCGCTCGCTCGGCCTCGGCGGCGTCACGTGGCACATCGCAACGGTCGCGTGGAGCACGCTCGCCTACGTGCTCTACTACGGCCAGTTCAGCGCCAACTGGCTCTACCTGTGGGTGCTCTATCCGCTGTTGGTCGCCGAGCAACGCGATCGCACGAAATCGTTCAAGGAGAAAGTCATGGGCAACCAGGAGCTGCGACGCATCACCGCCGGCTGTCGGCAAGCGGCTGGCGTCTTCTGTGACATCGCCGACTCGAACTTGAAGCGACCGGCCACACGCAACCGAAGCAAACGCAGTCAGCCGGCCAGCCGCGGAAGACAGCTGGCCAGGGAGCTCATGGAGCAGACGAAGTCTGTTGGCTAGATTGCAGCGTTCCGTCATTGACTCGGCGATCGCTTTCCATGTCGTATTAGCACCTAGTTCTCTGTGCAGCTACTCATTTCCTTCGACATTCAATGTTTTCTGTCCACCAACATCTTCTGTATTTCAAATGAGCCACGGAGGTAACGTGCTAACAAGTGTAACATTCAAACAGGCGAAAATCAAGACAAATCGAAGAAAAGACAAATTTGTAAAGACACCGGAGCACAAAACATATGGCGCAAACTCAAACATCATCTGAGAATTCCAAAACAACCCGAAATTGAAAAAGGTCCGAACACGTTTCATCTCAAGAAACGTCGTGTGACCACGGTGACCAGCAAAACGGTGGCTGAGACCGACCACACAAACTCAGGTCCTCGGAACTGGTCGCTCACAGAACGCAGTTGCACCAATGAGTTCACGACAAACGTTGACTTTGATTCATTCGTTCTTGTGTACTGAAAGTGTGTGCCGTTTTGTGGTGTCATGGAACACCCGCGGTTATGCAGCAGTAGTAATGTTGCACAGTCACAACACGCACACGCACACTCACGACGGTACTACAGCAGCATGCGTGTCATCTTGTCATGTGTTTGTTTGTGACTGTGCAACATTCCTGTGCATGTTATAACTTTGTGTAATGTCTTAAAACTAAGACTTTATTTCGTGAGGGTCATCTCAGCTTGATTGAAAATGCTGAAAAACGTGTCAGCACTTACTGGCATCAGTCCAGCGCCTCGCAAATAATTGATCACCTCCGCATTGTCGAGTGACAGTGGGGGCATGTACTCTTGTTGCAATTCACGAGTCCACCACGCTGATTGGCCTCTGAAAAACACATTGAAACAGCACACAAGCATCACGCATTGCCTGGGCGCACAGGCAAAACACACGTTGTCGGTTTGCTATAGTGGTAGCGATAGAGTTTCGCACGCACGAACTTCGGCGGCGTCTTTGGGAACGGATTTCGATCGATCAATTTCAGCACTGAAAAAAATAAAAGAGGTTTCCATCAGTCGAGTTCGTTCACACAGTTAGCTGACAAAAGAAAAGACAATCAGTTTCATTTTGCTTTTACGATTGAGCAGTTTCAACAGAAAACCATGGCGAACCGGATTGTTCATTGATGAGCAGTCGGTGCATGAGCGACATGAACCATGGATTGTGGTTGTAGGCGCCGAGTGCTGCAAACCACATCTGCCAGTCGAGACGCGGCTGATGCGGCACTGCAACAGCGCTGTGCGAACGCAAATGAACAATGTTGCACAAAAGAAACTCCGAAATGCAACAAGCACTCACTGACGACCGGAGGCCTGCGATCGAGAGAGCCCGGTTTATACGAAAATTCGTACTCGAGCCACGGTCCGTCGATGTCGCGCGCACCCTCAACGATCACTTCTGGCCGACCACCCACACCGGTCATGCTGGTTTTTTTTGTTCAGTGTTCATTCATTTTGTTTCACTTGTATTCATTTAAAAAATGCTCTTGGAACTTTACAACAACTTCAATTAACCTCCTGAACAGGCCGTAACTATGCGTCAATTGGTATTTATCGGAAACAGCGTGCCAGTCGTAGATCTCCGGCCACAGAATGTCAGACGACGTTCGAATGAGTCCGCCTTTGAATGGGACCTGCGGAAAAAAGTGACAACAAATAAGACTTGATGGAAAACGTGTCCAGAATTCGTTCAGTTGAGATCCATCGTACCAAACTGATTGCGAACATCACCGCACAAAGCGCACACATCGGCACACAGCTGAGCACTGCGTAGACACGAGCACTCACTGAGCGAGGGTCACGCAAGCAGCTGCAAACGCGCGGACAGTCGCTTTTGAGCAACGTCACAGCAAAAAGCACCATTCTGACAAGATCTTGGAACGACATGGAAGAAATAAACAGAACAACTGTGATATACTCATTTGCAAAGTTACCGCAGTAGGGCAGCAGCGATTTCGGCCACCAAAAGATAACTGCCGATGACAATCAGCCACGGTACACACTGCGCCAACAGACGGTAGAACTGATCTTTGGTGAACGCTGCAGTGAAACAGCAGAACTTGAAATGAAAACAAAACGCACAAACAAATGCGCTCGAATAAATGAGAGCCACAATTACGGCCAGTTCACAAGGATGATCTGTGCGAGTTTTACACCGCCAATAACGTCACACCAACGAACAGCGGTGTTTGGCAGTCTCTGCGGAATGAACTTCACAAAACGCGCGTACTGATACGAGCGGAGACATGCGTATTGAGTGGCTGGTGCGCGTTGAACGTCAGTCGCACGTCGAAGCAGTGCACAAAGTAACACGCAGTCACTCCGTATGCGAGCCCGATCACGATAAACTTCAGCAACCACGACAATTTGCTGCCCGATATGCGTGCACCCACTGTGCGACTGCCTGAAAACGCTGGATCACGCGTGACACGTTCTAATGCTAGATTTATTAACTGTATGCTAGTCGGATGTAGGTAGATGTCAGATTCAAAAACAAAACCAACAAATGGCGGAGTGCGACATGTCGAGCAGCATCGGAATGCAGACTGCGAGATAGCTGAGATTGAAGAAGTTGTAGTTGCCCGTTGCCATGATGCTCAGCATCAGAAATGCCTGCAACAAAATGCGCACACAGTGCACAACAAATTGACATCCGCATCAACAATCTGAATTTCAAAAAACAACAACTTGATTTTTCAACTTGCACTTTTTGCACACCTGCAGGCAGAACGCGACCACCCGGAGATGCCGCACGGGCGACAGAAACCAAACGGGAATGAGCATCTCAATGAGGAACATCGCTGCCGTGGCGAGACGCCGCAGCCAGTCGGCCGTGTGATGCGCGTACCAGGCCAGCGGAGTCGGCAGGCATTGAGACTCAAAGTGCCAATCGAGCGCTGCAAATCGTCACTGGCTCGCACACGTTTTTGGTTTCGTTTGGCATAATTGTGCTCTCAGCATGAGCACGGTCGAGCTAGACGAATGTCAATGCTTGAGCAAAGTGAAGTGCATTATCGGAAAAATCTGTGTGCCGTCTGCCGTTGCCCTCACAAACATCCAAAGTATCTCAGGTATCCGTTCACTGGCTAAACACAATAACACAATAACAACCAAAGTGTAATTGACCATGGCACTGAAACAACGAAAAACTAAAGGCGCATTAATGAAGCAGTATTCAGTTAAAACATAGCTACGCGGTCACTAAATACTACTTCATGAATGCTGCTTAGCGCTTCCTACACTCACTAAACGTTACCAGAACACCTGACGCACCAGTGAGCCCCCACCAGGTGTTGCACTCGCTGGTCAGTTTGACAACAGCGGACGCAAACATCAGTCGAAACGCGAGCCAACGAACGAGGAAGAGCGCCGCGTTGTCGTGCGGCAGCCACCGGCCACTGCAGCAACGCGCCAGACGCAGCGGCGCCACCAGCGACGTCAGAAAGCCAGCCTCCAGCAACAGTGTGTCCCATTGGAACCACAGGAATGTTTGGCCAACCTGCAAGCCGGCCATAACCGATGTTGCGATCGCTTGAGCTCGTTGAACAAGCAATACGCCATAGCATGCGGCCACTTTAGTTTCTCATTGTATTGTCAGTATTACTTGGTTCAACTGTTTTGACAGACACTGAGAATATTTCAACTGGAGAGTGGTTTCTGTGGGTCGACAATCGACTGTGGCAGTCGTGCCAATCCTTTCACCAAATGAACTTCGAAGCACCCAAACGTGCTGGCAACCTGGAAACTCGAGAAATAGAAGTACCACAGCAGACTGAACGTGATGCAGTCGCGGCAGCAGCGGAACACGACTGCCAGTGACGCCAGCACGATGCCAAGCAGACACGTCAGTTCGAGGGCCAAAAAAACAAACCACGATCATTGCCGGAAGTAAGGGTGAAACTTCATTGAAACTACAAATCGTTCACAGGAGAAACAGAAATTTAAATGCTCTTAAATGCTCTCAAATGCTCTTAAATGTTGCCAACATCAAGAAACATTTAAAACCTATAATACCACATCAAGAAACATTTAAGTGCCTCTAAAACCTATAATACCACATCAAGAAACATTTGAGGGGTACATTAAAAAGGTCCAAAAACTGCCATCGCAGTTGATCGATTAAATGTTCACGCATTTAATCTCCGCATTTTGCAACTCAAATGCTCTCAAATGCGCCTGTGTCGATGTGCTGCATCGAGGCACGGTCTGTTATGCTTTGTATTACGTTTCGTTTCGTTTTATGCTTCATTGGCAGCGTCAGTTTTCCTTTGAGCGTTCGTGGGTCCACCTGCGGTCACTGTGACAGTCGCAAAAAACGTGAAACCACATTTCCTCAACACTTGAACAGAACAGCTAGCACTAAACATTTGAATAAATTTTCCCGCATTAAAAACCTGTTATATGCACATATAAAATGCAATTGCGCGCGCTGACCATTTGAACTACATTTGAGACATTTCAAATGTCAACGAATTAATTCACGATGTTCGACGCTTTTTATCGGATCAAATGTTTTTTTTTGGACATTTGAAACATTCAAATGTTGCAGTAAATTTGCATTTGAGAGCATTTAAGAGCATTTATTTTTCTGTTTCTCCTGTGGTTGGGTTCATGGCATCAAGTGCTCGTTGCATGCCACAGCAAGTCACACGGCATGCCTCGAACCCCGAACGCATACACACCTGCGGTGGCGTCAGAGCGAGTTTTGCGACAAACACATGCAACACCGACGGGTGGTCGCCCGTGAGAGCACACTCAACCAGTTTGCCCGACTCTGAAACGTGCTTCTTGTATCGCCAGCCACTGTCAATGAACAATGTTACCCTTACCACATTTCAGCTTCGATCGCACTGGCAAGATTCCACTATCGCCGTACAAGCCTGAATGACGAAAGTGGGCGAATGAAAATCATAGTTAAATGTTAGTTGGCGACGAGGCAAAATTGGGCCAGCAAAAACAACCTGGAATTTGACTGTACAGCGATGCGAATGCCCACAAATAAATCCATGCCGTTGACCACAGATACAGATCGGTCACTTTTCCCGCTTTCATTTTTGAAATCTCAATGGCAAAAGCTGTCGAAGTAAGTCCGGGTGTCACTATTTTCGTTGCGAAATTCAAAACTTTTCAAAAAATAGCGACGGTGTGATTCAACCGTGCAACAAAGAGCCAAACTGTCAAAAACCTAAAACTTAAAACAGCATTTTATTTATCGTTTGCTGGTCTGGTCAAAAGAAACTAAAAAAACCAACAGCTGCAACATCATGGCAAACAAATCTATGACCTATTTTTTAAACGTGTCCCACTGAAATGACGTCATGTGCCGCAAAACATGCGCTTGCCGTTCACTGTAACTCAGACTTTCCGTTTAGCCGATTTCTTCCCGTAAACAAATGGTGAATGTCGAATCAGTCACACCAAACTGACATTTTAGTGCCTGTACTTTGGCAAACGGGCGTTTTTAAAGCAAATGACGTCATTTTAGTCCGGACACGTTTCAATAAATACACAATAACAAAACGGCATGAAACTAAAACAAGGAAAACAAACAAACAAGAAAACAAAGGAACCACTCAGTTTGCCACACGGAACGTGAAATGGTGAACTAAAACGAACTCGCAGTTTGCCCAGCCAGTAAAATTTATCCGAGAATAAAAACAGCCAAAAATGGGTAGTTTCCTCTGAAAGTTTCAAAATAAACACGCTGGGCTCACGACAGCGGTGATAATCATGCTGAATTACTATTGAAACTTCAACGGTTGGAATAAAGAGTTCACAATATATTTATGCAGCATATCGAATATATTTATGCAGCACATTGTATCCACGCAACAATTACCGACACTCCTTCAGTAACGCAGTACATTCATGCACCGGCTTTTTCCGAGTTCACACATTCGACTAGCACGTTTGAACATTTGATTGACAGGTTTTCAGCAGACCGCCTTTACAGTTAGCGGCTGTTGTGTCATTGTGAATTGAGAACCAAAAACACAGAAAAATGTGAAAAGACAAATAAACATTTTCAATTCATATTCCACCTTGCCCACAGAAATAACGGAACCGCTTTCAACAAAACGGCAGAAAGGGCACATCGAAAAAAACACAAAAATAAACAGGTCACAGCTGAGTAACACCAAAAACAAGGCATACGCAAGTCGTACTCGACCACTTAAATGGCAAGTGTCAACAATTTCATGATGCATTTGATACCGTCAGGCAAAAAGGTCACCTGAAATGATCTGAATTCAAGAATCTCTATTTAACCCTGATCCAATCATTTGTGTGCCGCATCAGACTTGAGTGGCGTGAGGAATCGGCAATCGCAATTCATTGATGCATCCAATCTAACACTGCACCGAAACGTTTCCATGTGACCCTGCCCGGTATCAAACGCAGCGCAACCCATTCAACACGACCATCAACGAAAACGCACCTCAGTCATACTCCTCGGCAAGCATCAGCAGCGTCAGCGCACTCCAGCCCGTGAACGGATGGCTTCCCTCGCCCTTGCCCGTCTTGTCGTCGTAATGCTCCCACAGGAAGCCAGTGTTGCGATACTCGCGGACGACCATGTTCAACAGATTCTGTCTGAGTTGCGTGTAAATGCTGAACGCCTTCTCTGCGTACTCGGAGGACGCGTGCGCGTAGTAGCGCAGTGCGGACAACGCCAAGTAGTTCATGTTGAGCCAGACGTGGCCGCGCCAGTACGGCGGGTCGTGCTCGGTGTTGCGCGTGTCGTACAGCGGTGCGCTTTTCGCCAACGACCGCAGACCGAACTCGCTCCACAGCAGGTCCGCATCGGTCAGTTGCTCGAGAATGCGCCCCAGTTTTGGCGAGTCGGCCGGAATCAACCGATGAAAGAACGGAAACAGACTGACGTAGCCGAACGTGTCGGCGACCAGACGCAGTTTCGGCTCTCTGCGAGAAAGCAGTGTCATGCGATCGATTCGGTGAGTGAGTGAGCGGCAGAACCAACATTTCTTGTTGTACAACTGACTGATTAGCTACAGACAAATTATAGCCAATCAGCTGATTGGTTATTGGTGACCACGAGACTCGCGTTTTCTGTGCAGGCATTGCTGTAGGGGCAGAGTCCATCCTGCAGCATGCATAACGTGATAACCGACCAATTCGCTGATTGCCTATAATTTCGAGTTCGACTGAAGTTTGAATTTACAACATCGATTGGTTGGATGGTTGGCGAGATGAAGTGGACTTTTTGCATGTGGATGGAGCACATGCTCGCATCGGTCGCACGCACACCAGCGCGCTCTCACCGCAGCACGACACGTTGCATCTCAGCGTTCGGCGGCCGTCTCGGCTGCCCATCTGCTCCAACGAGCGGCTTTGGCTTCTCCAACTGCACGGCTCGCGTGTGCAGCCCGTAGTCGCAGTATCGGCCATTTTTGTCACTCCAGTGCAATTCGTCCAACAGTGACGGGTCGTACAGGCTGAGCAAGAACGGTACGATCAAGAAGCGTGGTTAAAAGATGAAGTGATCACAACTGAGCGTACCGTTCAGCCGTTTCGGTGAACGCGTTTGCCGACTCTTCCGTTCCCGAGATGTGAGCTAGCTTGGACATCACCTAAAGTTTCTTTACTCAGGTATTGATCTTTGAAACAAACTCATGCTGACCACGTTTTTCACGGAAAAACAATGCAAATGAACAAACTTTCGAGGAGACCGCCATCCAGCAGTACAGGTCCAAATGATATTCTTGGTCGGTTGGGTGCGACGCCCGTGGGTAATCGTCGAAGCCGCTCGGCAGTGTTTTCGGATTGAGCTCGCTGCAGCATCAGTTACGGCGATTAATTGTTTCGTTAGCCACAGCGCAAATTGCGGCACAACGTTTTGCGGACGACAAGTTGTTCAAGAAGCGATGGCATAAACGATACCGTGTGGTGGTGGCATTGCGGCCTCTCCATCGATACGATCCGGCGACGGCGCCTGATTGTGTGCTGTTCAACCACTGGTACCACGCGTTCATTCGTGGGTAGATCTGAGAAATACGCAACATTAGCACAAACTCAAATGTAATAAGGAAACTAAAAACACATGAAAAAACGGGCACATACTCACATTGTGATCACTGAAAATAAAGAGCCAGCCGACAAAATTTTTTGGCTGACAAGAAATAAATTTTTTGGCTAACCAAAGAACAAAATGAACTGAACCCGTTTCAAATAATCCTTGTGTCGTTCGGCAAAACCATCACGTTGCAGATATCGGCCGAGCAAATAGAAGAACATCGGTGGATTCGCGATCGAGTTGTGCTGCACAATGAATTCTTCTGGAACTTTCTTTTCCGCCTCAGCGCCGAGAATCACCTCACGTGGAATCCAGCCTGAAGAGTTTGCAAAGAAAGTGACGACGTGAACATGCTGACATTAGACAACGCATGAGAACACACACAAATGTAATAAGATGATTGGCTGTGTCACAGTAGAATGAGCCAATCAGTGCGTAGCGCACAGTAGTTCCCGTCATAATACAATCACAACACGACACCCGACAGAGCGATACATAAGCCCCACGAAAACATGAGCAGAACCACCTTCAACGTTCATCAAGTCCATCCAGCTGGCAAGTATCTCGAGTGACAATTCCATGTCGAAGCGATGCAGCAGCAGATGGTGGAATCCCTCGTCCCACAGGAAACCGCGCGGAAAGAACGACCGCGAGGGCACCGTTGTGAACAACGTCAGCGGGCCGTATGGCACTGGCTGCAAAGAAACAATCCGCAAACCAATGACAGCTTGGTTGTGCGAAAACAGATTTTCCATTTTATGCAACGTTGAAGCGGTGCTGCCACGAAGGAATGTAATTGCGTAGTTTAGTTGCAACCCAACTTTTAAAAACTCCCAATTCATAACAGTTTTGAGCTTTCAATGTAATACGGGGACATAATATGAATGAAATGTTCAGTGTTTGCGTTTCGCTGGTGCCTTTTCATGCGAAGTATCGCAGTCGGAGTAACTGAGGGGCATTCATGAAGCAGTATTTAATGACCTCATAATCATGTTTTAACACAGCTGCGTGTCACTAAATACTGCTTCATGGATCCCGCTTTAGCAACTGCTGTCCTATATACCGTGTACTTGTGATTCAATATTGCTTTGAGTCTCAAGGTGTACTCATCTTTTGATGAATGAATTTTTTAATCTGCATCTGTTGTTTGATGACGTGCATACAGACAAAGGTTCTTCATATCATGGACGAAGGCGTGTTTTACCGTGACATGACGCCATCAATGTCTTCAGTGACTTGCGTTCATGCATGCCAGGCACATACAGCAAACGAGTCCCATGGAAAAAACACACAGTTGAACAATCATGTCCCTTGCATTGAAACATTATAACGCCTGTCTTACGACTGAAACATCATGCCATGCATACATGCATATGCTAGCAGCAACCAAAAAAACAGTTTACAGTTTACAAAAAACGCAAAAAAAAGAACAACATCACATGTGAATCGCGTTGCTTATTTTTATTTCTTGAACAATTGTCTGGTTGTGTTCAAGTTTTCATTTTGCTGCTGATAAACTTGATAACATGATTTAAATATAATTTTTTTTCGCCAAAATGAATGAATGCGAGGGAATTTTCGAATTGCAACATTCAGAAGAAATCGGTTGCAGTTTTTCAGGTGTTGCACAAATTTGAACGTCCTGCAATTCAGACCAAAGACAGCTGAAAGCGATCGTGACGACTTGAGGAAATCATGGGACGGCGACGAAAAGATGGCACTGGTGGAAAGACAAAACGTAAGTAAAGGTTGACCACGTTTCGATTTTTTTTTTGCTGTCAACTGCATGTTTTCCTGATCTGACATTATCATGAGAGTACAAAACAAAGTAAAGCAAAACGCAACAAACTTCGACTTGATTTGCCAGCACCTGTGAACCGAGACTGACCCACCCAGAGGTGCCGCTATTTCAAACACAGTAGTTAACGAATTGAAGGTGAAACGGGAGAAAGTGCAAAGGAGAAACGTGTGAAGAAGCAGGAGGCTCTAGAAGCATCGGTACTGAAACGGATCGAAGAGGTGCACAAGTTCTTGCGATGTGACGACACGGTGCGAGAGTTCACGGAGCAGCCGCACAATAATAAGGTCAGTGGTCTGTTGGTTGCAGACGTTTGCGATCGTTTTTTTCAATTTCGCACTGACAACTTCGTTTAAAAGAAACAACACCAAGATTGTGATCATACATGACAATCGTCACGAGACACCAAAAATCCGAATAACTGCAATTTTGCTGCTGGCGTGGTTTGCGTATTGTGTTTCACCAACCAATCCTTTCTGGCGTTCCTGCAATCCGTGAAATAAACTGGATGTGTCTGTTGGTTTGTTGTATCCCTTGACGACACAACACAGCCAATCACCCCCAATTTCATTTCCCAGAACGTCATGTCACAACTCGATCTGATCGCCCGTTTCGTGCGTTTTCGCATCGAGACCATCTTCAAGCGGCCACCGAATTTGCCGCCAGATGCACTGAATCTGCCCGAGAATCACCCGGATTGGATCGCTGCTTGCTGTGTGATCAACAAAACGTTTGAGCAAAAACGCCACTGGGAGCGATTGACGGCGACGCATGTACGCTGCTCAGTTTGGCATGTTCAGTTGAAAACGCGCGATTGAGTAGCACTGTCATTGAAAACAAGACCGATGTGGCACTGCAGTGTCATGAAGAGGGCACTGAATCAGTGTTTGCAGTTCAAATGCAGCCAACAAGCCATGTTCGACATCGACACAAATATGTGCCATTCATGAGTTGACATTGAACGCAACCCATTCTGCAGGTGTACACCAAATGGCTGTGCATGGTTCGTGAGACGTTCGTCCTGATGCGTCGACGGGAGCACTTTGGTGCACCTGATTTCGACGAGCTTCCCGAATGGGTGCGCATCGTGCAGATCGTCACCAAACTGAAGCCAACCGCTGCAGGTGACCAGGCTTCATCGTTTTTTCATATTCAGCAAAAAACTAGCTCGCGCGTTGCTTTCTATTTGAATGCATTAATCCGTTTGCCTAATTAATGCATTAATGCCGATGGCGTGCGTTCATTTGCGTCCCGTTATTTCCGGCCCACGCATTTCCGGCCCAACATTTCCGGCCCACTCATTTCCGGCCCACTCATTTGCGGCCCACCCATTACCGGCCCCGTTCATCTGCGTCCCACGCATTTCCGGCCCACTCATTTCCGGCCCACCCATTACCGGCCCAGCCCAATAATTTGCTTCCAGTGACTTCAACAGCCACCCACTGCTATATTTCTTCAAGAAACTCACATTGATTAGGCGGTTACACTTTGAACTTAGGGTTCGATTTTTTAATTCTTTTTTTTTCATTCGGATTTTTTCGTGATGCATCATGAAAAAATGCAAAAACTAAATTGATCATTTTCACCTTATCAAAAAGGCTTGGCTTAGGATTAGGATTAGGTTTAGGATTAGGAATGATTAGGATTAGGAAACACGACCTGGTTGTCCAAATGTCCATTAGGATTAGGAACACATGTCCAAATTTGGTTAGAGGGGCAATTTTCATGAGTTTTTGCTAATTTTAAGAATTAAAATGATTGAATTTGGCTCTGTGTCCAGTGCAAAATTCGAACTCAGCGCGTCAATTCGGTATGAGAAAACTCCTATTTTTGTCGACCTATCAGACATGTTGTTGTTATTGAAATTGACTGTGCAAAATCAATCGGAACAAAGCAATAAATAAAAACAGATGAACTGAATCATCGACGAAATTCAAACTGAAGCATTTGTTCTTGTAGCATAGAAGCGATACGAAAACGAAAACTGAAATAAAAAAAGTAAGTATTTTTGTTAAAAGCATATCGGTGAGCAGGGAGTACAATTTAGAGTGCGGTTTCAGTTCATTTTCGTTGTCTGTGGCGAAATACAGCGCAGAAAGATGATTATTGGGCTGGGCCGGTAATGGGCGGGCCGGAAATGAGTGGGCCGGAAATGAGTGGGCCGGAAATGTCGGGCCGGTAATGGGTGGGACGGTAATACGTGGGCCGGTAATGGGTGGGCCGGAAATGTCGGGACGCTAATGCGTGGGCCGGAAATGCGTGGGCCGGAGTTGACCCCGCACCATGCCGATACACAAACCGTGGTACGTTGCAGCAACGTGATGCAGTTTGGACGCATTCGCAAATAGCAGAACTTTTTTTGCCCAGCTGTTTTTTCATGAACTTCAGAACTTCTGGTCATGCATGCAACATAATTGTGTTACCCCATTCTTAAGGCCCGTTCATACTGACGTACCCTGCATATACGGCACGGCACGTCACGTAACTTTATTGCATACTGCCGTTCACACAGACGTATGCATGTATGGCACGGCACGGCACGTCACGTTAGGTTTTCTGTTATGTTGTGTTATTACCGTTCATGGAGACGTGCCTTTGACGTACGTCAGCATGCGTCAGTATGAACGGGCCTTTATTTACTACTATCTTTGATTTTGGTTCAGAGACTCGATGCGCGCATAGATAGGTAAATAGTTTCATGCATGACGCGGGTATTCAAAACGGGTAAAGTGATCCAGTTCCCGTAAATAGGGCCGGGTCGCGGTCACACAAGTATGATTTGACCGTCAACTTGTGTTGTGCAGGTGCGATCGATAGTGTGGCTCGTTGCGAGGAGGACATCAAGCGACAGGCCACTCAACGTGGTCGCATTGTGGATGCCGACATCATGAAGTCGCACTTTCTCAGTCAACTTGCCGTCGTCTATGCACTGAACCATGTGCAGAACAACGATGAGCCGCCGCACGTTGTCCAACAGCGACTCATGAAAAGCACACTGCATGTTCGTTGTATTGTGGATTTATTCAAACGAGTATGGGCTAAAATGACGTCATTTGCTTTAAAAACGCTCGTTTGTCAAAGCACAGGCACTAAAATGTCAGTTTGGTGTGACTGATTTGACATTCACCATTTGTTTACGGGAAGAAATCGGCTAAACGGAAAGTCTGGTATGCTGTGAACGACAAGCCCATGTTTTGCGGCACATGACGTCATTTCAGTGGGACACGTTTGAAAAAATAAGTCGTAGATTGTTGGCGCTTCTTTGAAAGCACAATTGGCTGCGGCACTATTCACGTCGTTGAGCTCAGTGGCTTTTATAGCTGCATTAGTTACTTTATGAATTTCGGAAAACAACAATCGAGATAATCAAGGAGAAATAAGGAAAACATGGAAATGACAGAAAACAAACAAACATCCCTTCCCCTTTCACATGGCGAGGGGTGGGTTTTGATTTGTCCACCCACGGGAAAGTGAGCCGTGCCTTCCCCGAAACCCACCCTGACCGGGGTATGTTACTTTCGGGTTTCAAAACTGAAGTAAAAATGCGTTCATCGTTCACAGAGAATGGTTAGCCTGCTCGGTGTCACAGTGCACTACGGCATGGACTTTGTGCTGGCAAAATGGTACAAGGAGTTCACGGCCAGTCTTCAACCGAGCCAACTGAGCGCTGAACTTCAAGTGCAAACGGAAACCGCAAATCTGGAGAAAAGCGCAGCAGCAGAATCGCACGCGGCGCCAGTCGACGCTGACGAGAAACAAGCGCAATCGACCTCTGCCGTCGAGACGACGACCGACGCAACGCCGCCTGCAGTCGAGCGGGAGGCTGATGACAGCGAGGCGGCAACGATTGGCGCCATCGTGGTCAGTGACACGCGCACGAAAACTCGCACTGCAATGTCGCATTTTGAATTCGCAAAAGCGTACGCGACTGCAGCATTTTGTCCAAATTCAGTTTCGTTTTCAGAAAGAAGAACCACCGGAGGAGAACGATGAAGCCGAGCCGGCCGACCCATTTGACGCCATTCTCAACTTTAAGCAGAGCAAGTCAACGAGCCGCAAAAGCGTCGTTGAATCAAAGCGCCTGAATTCTGGCGGACTAAAAACAGCAAAACGACGGTTGCATCAGCAGCAAGAAGAACAACAGGAACACGAGCAGGAGTCGGAACGGTTGCACGAGCAAGCGCACCGAAAGCCGAACTGCACCGAAGTTGTCATCGATCGCCCGGCGTCACAGACAAGTGGCACGAGAGGGCCAAAGAAGAAGCTGATCTGGCCGACAACGCGTCCGCGGACGACGGAGGTGCGCCACGGTGTTCTGAGATTCTCACGCAGAAGAAACAAGAAGATTTATTTCTGTTTCTTTCAGGAACAACTGGAGTTGCTGAAGCGTGTCACTGAGGACATCGAACAGCGAATACGTGAACCACTCTATAATGAGAAGCTCGATCTCGAACTGAGCAGATACAAAAAAGCGGAATTGGAAAAGCGGAGAACAGCGTTGCTTCTGTTTCGAAAGTCGCAACGGGACATGGTATTATCGGTTAGTTATGCACGGTGTTCTGAAACAACATACGATTTTCCTCAATTGGAATCAAACACAGTATCTCAACTGAATCCTTCAATTGCGCAGTTTTTAAAAATTCTTTTTTTTCAGAAAATCAGTGCAAATCGTCGTCGTCACACGGTGTTTCGCTTCTTTAACACGCACACCGGCATAGCACGCTGCAGAATGAACGATTGCCAATGGGAGACGGAAACAACCAAATGGACGCACGAAATGCTCGGGCGGCATTTGAAGGAGCAACATGTTAGATGCGAATGCGTTTATACTGTTGATGCATGGCAGCACGATAATGTTGATTAAACACGGAATTCACTTTAACTTTATTTTTTTAACATCTGGGAACTCTCCTATTACCCAGTCAAAATTTACAGACTTCCTGGCCAAGTTTTGAAAAGTGCTTGGAATTCGCTGATAATCGGTGTTCTGGGGATTTCAACTTTACATCCGGAAACTCTACTTGTCACCACTGGTACAATTTTGAAACCGTCATGAAGAAACCGGGCAAAACGAAAGGCTGCAGCGCAGCTTTCGAAGAGTTCAAAAGGATGTACCTAGCTTGAGTTGTTTCGCATTTACGCTGCAGTGGATCAAACTGCACTAAATTTTAGGCAGACGTAGTATTTTTATGTATTAAAATTTCAACTCAATCGAACCTTTCTGGGTGTTACAGGTGGTTGGAAAATGAGGATCATTTTCAGCAGTATTTGCCGTTGTGTCAGCATTGTCGATGTAGATTTCATTGTTTTGCAATTTGAATTTTTATGATTTTTTGGAAGTTGTTTTTTCAACAATCAACAGTTTAGTTGTTCAAAAACACGCACAGCAGGAGTAAACTCCTTCTTCAAGACGGGCTGATGTTTCGCGCGCTCGAAACGCATGCCTCACCCGGCTAGGACGCATGCGCAAATGCGAGACAGTCAAACTGTGTACATCCTTTTGAACTACCCTGTATAGGACCCAAGAAGCTTGCAAGTTGCAACCCACTGTCAACTGTTCACTTTCTCTTCTTTGTCAGTCAAAAGCGTCGATCGAGGATGATGATCAAACGGACACCGAGTGCGAGGCGACGACGCGCGCGGGTCGTGTGGTGAAGTCGCGACGGCATGACGATTTCGAGTACGAAGATCTAACCGGCGGCAGGCGTAAGCGACGCAGAAAGCAGGACCTGTCGGTCGTTAAAGATGAGGACGAGCCAGTCGTGCGTCCAGTGCCGCTGGTGAGCGAAGCGCCATTTGTCAATGTTGAACAAAACTTTATGCAAGACACAGTCAAACGCAACATGTTTTATGACACGATTTCATTTTTCAGCCGTCAGAAACGACCACTAGCAGAAGAAAGAGACGCGCTAGGTCGCGTAAAGCCGAGACGAGCTCGCAGAACGACAACGCCGACACGAGCCTGCCAGCAATCAGTCGAGAGCACGAAGAAGAAGAAGATGCGATCGAAGCGTTGCTGGAGATCAAGCGAGAGCGCTCGTCCAGTCCGGAGTCATGGCACGCGGCAGCAGCAGCAGCACGCAGCGAGCGACACGACGACACAGCGCACAGTGAGCGGCGACCGGGAGCGCACGGCGACGAGCTCGAGTGGCTGGTGGCCGAGACGAGGGAATGCTTCGACGAGTGGGCTGGCCAGGCGCACGACACCGCTGCTGCGTGCCGCTTGATCGGCGCCGTCGTGCACGTCGCTGGTGTGACCAGAGAGAGGCTGAATCAGCTGATGGATGCACTCGAGCGGCAACGCACGCACGACACTCGTGGGGAGACGAGCAACGACAAGACGCAACGGACACCAGCAGCAGCAGCAGCGATCACGGTCGAACAGGCGCTCGTGGACGATGAACAAGGTAGGCTGCTGTTGTGGGCGACTTGGCGTTGCGTTGGGAGTGTCACTGCATGAACCTTGAACGTTTCAGCAACGGCGGACAAGCCGGACAGCGCTGGAAACAATGACAACAATGTCGCTGCGTCAACGGTCGACGAAGACCCATGGGCAGAGTTGTTGAAGTTGAGCGAACAGTTAGAATGAGCATTGTTTGGTTGCATGCATATATTGAATAACGTTTTGTTGTTGTGATTGCAAAGAATAATCAAAATAAACCGTTAAGGAATTTGAGATTTTTGTCGAGTACTCTGTTGTTGTCAATCTCATTTTAAAATAGCACGCAATGAAAAAAATGTTTTTTTACCTGCGGCGTGTGCTGCGACATGACGCGACTGTTGCCGTGGAAGTAGCCGATGCTGCCGAGCATGTTGCTCAGTGCCATTTGGCCGACGGTTTGGTGCAGTGGACTGTAGTTCTGAAACTCGCAAAACAAATCAACTTCAACAAAACAAACACACTACATACGCATTTTTTTACTCTTGCATTGAAAACTGGTTGCGGTGTGGTTCGTTGAAAGGTACCGCACAACGGACTGCAACAAGTCGTAATTATTATTGTGGATTTATTCAAAGGTGTCCGGACAAAAATGACGTCATTTGCTTTGAAAACGCCCGTTTGTCAAAGTACAGGAATTAAAATGTCAGTTTGGTGTGAGTGATTCGATATTCATCATTTGTTTACGGGAAGAAATCGACTGAACGGAAAGTCTGGTTTGCTGTGAACGGCAAGAGCATGTTTGGCGGCACATGACGTCCTTTTAAGTGGGACACGTTTAAAAAAATAGGTGATACCTTTTGCTGCAGTTTGAACACAGTTTCGAATTGCTTGTCGAACACCTCGACGCGCTGCTGCAGTGCTCTCTCAAATTCGTCGCCGACCAGCGGCTTCACACGCCTCGGGTTGCCCCGTGCTTCGTAGATGATGTCGAATTCGGTGGATTTCACAAACGTAACCTTGGCAAACAAAGGCATGTGCGGCTATGGCAACACTTTGAACAAATATAAATTGAACAAACAACGTTCAACAACAAAAACACTATTTTTTTCTGCATGCTTCCTGATGCTCATCAAGCAATGTGATCTCATTCCACAGTCAAATTGTGAAACAGATTCAATGTGGCGCATTTGGATTTTCAATCTGGCACTCTGCCTGACCTGATTGAACCAATCAGTGAGCGCAATTGAAAAAGAACCAATCAGCTGATTGATTGCCTGTGATTTACAGCTTTGCAGCAGCAGTGTGGCATTCATTCGAATGAAGTTCAATACAAACTTCACTGCGACACGCACAAGCCAACCGAAATCACAATTCACCTGCACCGCCACGAAATTCGGTCGTTCAGCGGGCGGCGCGCCGGCCGGCACGAATCCCATGAGTGCGAGATAGTGCTGCATGACGTTTGAGGAGGGCGTCTTGATCACGCCCATGCCCGACAGGATCAGCTCGCGCAAATGCGCGCCGTCCAATCGCGACTCGAGCCGGGTCGCCAGGAAGCCGCGCGACACCGCATTCAGCGGTTTCTCGGTGAACGTCAACGTGAATGGGCCGAGCTCCGGCGTGTCGCCGTGGATCGACTGGAGGTACGGCATCGAGTGCTCGTCCTCTTTGATGAGCGGGCGCAACGTGCCGTCGGCGTTGTCGGGCAGAGCAATGTAGAAGATGAACGAGTGCAGGTAGGTGTCGTTTGCGGTGCCGATTGGGTCCTGTTCGGTAGAAAAGTGACTCAGTCCGTCAATTACGATGGCAAGACAAACTTCAAATTGCAGTTCAAAAGCACCCATTCAAATCTAACGCTTTTGCAACAAAAACTCGAAGATCAAGCTGTCCGGTGAACAATGAGTGATTCAGCAAATAAGCTTAATGCTTCAAATCATGTTTCAAATTGCATTCAAATTTTCAAGCAACCAATATGCGATGAATGTTTTTTACGAAGAACGCCTCAGAAATGCAGCATGAACGAACCACCGGCTCCGCGGTGACCCTGGCCGTCCAGTCGCCGCCGTGCTCGCCACCAGGCCGTTTCACGAACATTGTCCTCATGAGCATTTTATCGTCGACCAACGTCTGCTGGCCAAACGTTCGTCCGTCGTGTTTCGTCCACGCGTAGCGGATGCCGTCGTTTTGGTCGCACCAATGCCTGCACAATGCCACCATACAGCTGCTGACTGAACGATTTCAACTATTCTGATCGCAGCCGATCCGAGCGACGGCGTGGTGACCGGTGGTTAGGGATGGATCCGGTAAATTTGCCGGAATCCGGGCCGGATCCGGCAAAAGCCCATTCCGGCCGGGCCGGATCCGGCAAAAATTGCCGGAATCCGGACCGGAATGGCCTTTTTATGTTTAAAAAACATCTACGCACATTTCGTCGCTTCTTCATCACATTTTCAGCATAAAACAGCACAGACACAGAAACAAAGTCAGCAAAACACAGCACGTGAACCAACCAAAAATTACAACAACAACAATTGACAAAATTCACATCGCATGGGGATAATCAAGTGCTGGCAACACTCCATTCAGAAACATGACCTTTTCGGCGTTCTGAATTGACAGACGAGATCGGCTGTACACAAACACCTGCCTGGCTTCAGAGAACATTCGTTCGCTTGCCACGCTTGTTGGTAGCGGTGCCAGGTATCTGCGCGCGATTGTCGATAGTTTGGGGTATTTAGACGAGTTCAGCCGCCAAAAGTCTAGCATTAGATCACTTTTGTCCGGTTCGTCGATAAAATCATCCGACTCGTACATATTCATTTCGCCGCGCAGTTCGTCTTCGAGACTGGATTTGCCTGACGGGTTGCGCGGTCGCGCAGCGTGAAACTCGATGCCTCCGTAGAGGCCAGTCGATTTCTTTTTTGGTTGGGGCTCGCGTTCACTTTCGTCATCGTCGTTGTTCGCGATCTCGGATGTATCGTCGCAGTTTGTGGGCGTCTCCGGTCGTCTCAAGATTTTCTTTGTAATGTGAAGTAGTTCACAACGAATCGCGCCTTCATTTTCGAAGACGACTGCAGTATTCTTGAATCGCGGATCAACGTACGTGGCCATGATGTTGGATTCGTTGTGGAAAAGCGCACGGAAGCGTGTGTCGATGCCGGTCAGCAGCGTTTTTTCGTCGTACCAATGCCACTCGCATCGACTTGTTCGATGCGCTGCTTCAGTGCGCAAACGGCGGGCAACACCATTGAAATGGATTCGTCGTCTCGTGGATTCGTCGTTGGGGGGGGGATTGTCGGGTTTTAGGGGATCACGGCACCCCCGCACACCACGGTAACACACGTCGCTGAAATCGCTGGTGTTCTGGGGCTCACAAAAAAAGCAACTGTTTGACAGCCAACTGAATATGACCAACGAAGATGGCTGATTTAAAAAAAACTGCTATTGTTCATCAACAACGTCGGCCAAAAGCTGGCAGCCACGTTTTTTAAAATGGACGATGCTGCACATAAGTTTACCACTCAAGACAAAAGCAGTGAACCATTTACCATTGAACAGAACACTAAACTAAAGAAACGCTCACTGATCACATGTCAAATGCACAACAACAAAACCAACACCGAAACAAATTTGTCAAACCATTGAACAGCTCTGAAACGGAGGAAGCAACTGGTTAATTCGCGGGTCTCGGCCATTCCGGCCGGATCCGGCCGGATCCGGCAAAATTGCGCCGGAATCCGGACCGGATCCGGATCCAATTTTAGGCGCCGGAATCCGGAATCCGGACCGGAACCGGCTCCATCCCTACCGGTGGTGCGCTTGCGGCCATGCGCTGCGCTCGCCTGACAGAGAACGTGCGCCGATGTGCACGTGAGTCGCACGACTGTGATCATGGTAGAGGCAGCGCAGCACGCACGCCACGGTGCAAGCAAACAGAAACGTTTCGTGCTCTCCCATAGAAAAGGGCACCCATTCCACTGTCAGCACTTGTTTCACTTCCTGCTTTCACGAATTGAAAACTGTGACGAACAAACGAAGCAAACCGTTACGAACCGAATGTTCGGCATCTGCACTTGTCCACTGAGCTGCTGTTCAAACCACATCAGACCGAGCAGCGGACTGTTTGGAGAGCGCGTTCTCATTCCGAAGTACAGCTGCGAGCGGTAGGTGCCCCAGAACATGTCGTTTGGCGCGAATGTCTGCGGCGGAGTGACGCGCGGCAACGGCGAGCGCGTGCGCACCACGCTTGGCAACACGATCAGTTGCTGGTACAGTTGGAAACCTGCTCACATGCAACAACACACTTTCGTGGGCGCAGTCTCTGTCGACTCAGACGTTGCCACCATTTCATGTCACTGTTCATTGCCGACAGTTTAGCGCCAGCTGCGCTGCATGAGGGCGATATTTTTCCACATAACGGCTGGCGAGGGTGTTGGCTGCGAACTATTTCACTGTCACTGAACTTGATGCCTGATTAGTTTCACTCCCATTTCAGTGTCATTAAACTTGATGGCTGATCAGTTCCATTCCTATTTCATACCGAAACCGTTGAAACAGAACGAGTTCAACAGCACCGAAACAGCTGAATGCACACAAATACAGTGGTAGCCAAAGGTTTGCCAACCACACGAATGAGAAGCAAACTTTTAGACCTCAGCAGCAGCCTGGAAGCAGAGACAACAAGCTTGGAGCGAGCATGACCGACCGAAGATGCCGAAGGCAACGGGCAACAGCAAAGCACCAGCGGCCCATTTCAGCCAACTCGGCAACGCCCATCGATGTTTGTGCCTGGCAGACTTTTGCGACGGCGGCGGTCTCCGGCCCTGGGGACTCGGCGTCTTCTGCGGCTTTGCCATTCCACCAGCGCCCCTGAACTGTTTCAATTCATTTTTCAGCAATTTGCTGATTGGCTGGCGGAAGAACCAATCAGTGCGCCCAACTAAACTGCATCCAATATTGAAGACTTTTTTGAAAAATATGCAACTTGCAATACGTAGGCAGGGGCGCGCGGAGACACCTGAATCGAAAATCGAATTCGTTCTTTATAAAAAACCACAACCACCAATATGACAATTCATGGATTACCAATTTTATTCCTGATTGGAACACTCTTGACCTTTATGTTAACCCGTATTAGCGAACATTGAACAAACGTTTTTTAATGGCACATGCGTGAATCAGTCCGCTCATAGATAAAACAATTTCAAGCTGAGAAGCACATGAAAGGGGACTGTAAAAAGTTACCCACAGAAATTGAAAAAAAATTCTTGCAGGTTGTTGTGAGCAGACAGTTGGTTGAAGAAAAAACATACAAAACGTTTTTCGATGATGGTAATAGCCGAAATTGCACCAAGTGTTGATTGACTGGTTGATGAACTCAAGAAACGGTGAAACGACAAATGACTCCCAAAATAGAGAGAGAATCAAGTTCAAAAAAAATTAATGATGTGCAAAAACTGCGTGGCACCATCAATCGCCGTCCCATGCCTCCTGCTTCAGGCGAGCAACCGTGCGTTTATGTTCTGCAGTGGAAATGAACATTGAAACATACTTTCAGCAAGCGATGTACGAAATGGAAATTCAGACAGCGAACAACCAACCCTTTGCGGCGTCGAGCTCACGTCTCTCGCGACGCCTTTGGTCCGCTGACACGTGCGTCCGCTTACCAAGGTGTCCCTCCACCAAACGTCTCGCCAGCGCTGCGTTCGTGCGTGGGCGTGGCTTGCTTGGCGCCAGGAATTCTGCGAGGACAAGACACCAAATTAGTGTGCACATGCACAGCCACGATTGCGATGTCGAAAATGAACGTCATCCGAAACCAACACACGGCATAACAGACCTCTATATTCTTTCGCCTTACGCTGCGATTGCACGGACGCCTCGGAAAGTGGACGCAGCTTTAGATAAGGATGCGGCGTGCACAGCGCATCGATGGCTGAAATGGAAAAAAAGGTTGAACGCAAAATTATAAAAACGCTGCTGTACAACAAGTGAGGGTGATTGACAGCTGTGATCTGAAAACAGTTTTCACCACACTGCAGCAAAAACGTACCAGCGGCTCGATTAGAAAACGAAATCAGTCGATGCCCTTCATCGACCCAAGTGAGACTGTACTTGGACGCAGTCAACGTGTTCAACACACCCTGTAGGTCTTCTGGTTCCGTGCCAACGGAAAAGCCAAACACCTCGAGTATGTGACCGTACTCTGAATTGTAAAACTGTTTTTGTAGTATCATAATTTTGTTGCCAATAAAAGAACACAACCATTACCATCATCATCGAGCGCGATTGGCTTCGGCTGAAACGTGAGGTAGTCAAATTTCGGCTTTCGAACGCGCACCTTGCCGACAGCCTGCGATATCTGAAGAAGACAAAGTTGCTTGGGGATAACTGACTCGGGCCAAAGCTGCTGGAGTTGTCAAATGACTACTGTTGCAAAAAAACGTTATTGAACGATATTGAACTGCAAAAACAAATTACACGTTGAAAAGAACTGAAACGATGCGAGCCTGACCTCCTCGAGAATCTTCGGGTCAACGTCGCCAGTTTCGTCATCACACAAATCCTCCCAGGAGTCAGCGACGGACGCATCCGTCTCCGCCTGCTCAGCAGTGGTCTTGCTGGCGCTTGTGCCCGTCGACCGTGTCTCGTTGTCGGACGGGATCCTCAGTTTCGCATACGTGTCAGCCATCTCAGTCTCGCGTTGCTCGTTCGATTTCGTAACGCGACCGTCTGCACCAAACGAGATCAACTGTGCCACGGGTACTTCTGGTGCGATTTGCACCGAAGCAAGTTCATCAGCGACAGCATCGCCAGGTGCAACCATGTGCGCGCCTGTGGCACCGGCTGTCTCGTCAATGTTGCACGCCTGACTGAATGTTGCGTCCGATTGTTGTTCGTCGTCAAAGTTCAAGTCAATTAGTACACCGACTGGACAAGTTTCTCTGTTTGTGTCTGTGAAAGTGCACGGAATTGTTGTGTTATCGATTTTCTGGCGTTCCTCAGCCCCAGAATTGAATGGTCGATTGTCAGTTTGCGGCTGTTTGTTGGCGTTGTTGGCAGCCGCATCCCAGTTGGCCCATGTTATTCCGCTGTTGGTCGAACTGCAGCCTGGCTTCTCCGGGTCAGCTTTTGGTCTGGGTGAGTTCACCATAATTTCAGGCGCTTTCTCGGCAGTGCTGCTTGCTGATTTCACGGATGCTTTGAAAGCAGCAGTTTGACGATGCACCTGCGCTGGCTGCGTCCTTTGCGATCGCTCACTCTGCTCGCTCAGTTGTGCGGCTGTAATGTTGCAAAAAAACGGATAACACGCAACGACCCCAATCTTGACAATCTGCAACGGCAGCACAAACATCATCAAGGAAATCGTATCAGGACCGTCACGGTAGAGTAAACAGTATTCCGTGATGCAGTTGTAACATTCAATCCAGACCAGAAAAGACGACAGAAAGAGGCGAACGACAAGGGAAAAATGGCACAGTTGAATTCAGTTGCAACGAACCGGACGAGCCGGACGACGTGGACGGCATGGAGCTGTCCGTGGACGTGTGCGCCAGCGCCGTCGACTCAGCAGCACTGGCGCTGCTGCGGCTGGTGTCGCCCGCATAGAACGCCTGCTTGAGATTAGTGCTGAGGTACAGCTTGAACTGTTGCATCTCTGCCTCGAACGACTCGTTGATCATCGCCACCTCCATGTCCTCGGCGTCCAGCGGCGGACTGCTCGTAGACGGGCGTTCACTCGCTGCAAACAGTCGTTCACTGAGTGCGCTTGCAATTCGCTGTGTTCTCTGTCAGCAGTTGAAGCAATCGGTTGCATTTGCACCTGCGACGGTGTGCTCTACAACGGAGTGACATCCACCAGCGGGCCTCACATTTGCAAACCGTTCACTTATTGGCTGGACCGCTGTGTCAACAAACAGTAACCCCACCCGCATTGTAGTGTGGCCAAAACGGTGTGATTGATTCCAACGGTCAGTGTAGAGTTTGCAAATTCATTACAACTCACTTTTGACATTTGATTGCAACTTGTAAAAACACCAGAACCCCGTCACTGACCCCACGGCGTCGCAGTGGCGCTTGTGGACGTAGGGCTTGTCAGTGGACTGCTTTTGTGTCGCTCCAACTTCAGATGTCGTTCGCTTGTCTCAAACTCTGCATACGAACGTGGCAAATTGTCAAGAATGACAGAATCCTCGAGTTGCTTCTCAGCATCAACAGCGCTCGGCACATTGGACGCTACAAAAAATAAACTGTTGACTGTGGCGTTTTGTGGTAAACAAAAGCAGTTTGTGGCTGCGTTTTGCACGGTCAAAAGGGCCCAAAAGCAACAACGGTTTGAACCGTTATTTCAACAAAACAAGTAGCGTTGCAGAAAATCAGCCAACAGTGACCCTGACGATCACCAACACTTTGCGCACCTTTGTTTGTGTCAGACCCCTGCAAACAATCGTCCTCATCTGTCGTCACAATGTGATCCACCAGCGCACACATGTCTTGATGATTCGATCCAACTGTGTTGCTATCCTCGTGTGCACCTGGTTTTGTTGTATTGCAGCAATTTCCGAATGAAACCGCTTCAGCATGAGCGGTTTTGTCACCCGTCTTCACGGAATCGACCGTTGTGTCGGTTGGCCTTTGTGACTGAGCAGGTGTGTCGTGTCCCGCTGTTTGTGCCGGTGCACTGGTCCGTGTGTTTTCTTGTGGAGCGCACACGGAGGCCGTGAGCGAGTTCTGTGGCACCGCGGCGACGGGCGTGTTCGTGTTGGCAGGCATTGTCAGTCCGCTTCTGGCCATCATCTCAGCGATCACCTGCGAAGGCAGTGTTTTCGCGGCAGTGGCGCCCGACACCGGCCGCCGCGGAGGTTTGTTTTTCAAAGGGGGCACACGGGCTGAGCTGTGCATTGTCACCGATTTTGGCGCTGCAGAGTGAGATGGCTGAATTGGCGACTGAATGTGCTGATGTGGATTTGGTGAAACAGCGAGATTCACCGTTTTCGAAATGGGTATCGTTGCAGATTTCTGAGGCATTTGTTGTTTGGAACAGCCGACGTCGTTGCTACGATCATCGTTCGGCGATTTCGCTTCTTCTGAAGTTTTGGAAAGCACATTGAATGAAAGAAAAGACGCTTAGAAACCTATTGCATGTCAATTTTTACTAATGATTTTTCGTGCTATTCAGTTCATTCTTTCTCACTTGCACGCACCCACGATTGGGAATTATCTTGGCATTCTTGAAAAAGACAACTGCTAGTCTACGACGATCCCGCTCCCGCCCTGAAGATGAATACAAGGAGAGCCTCATTGATTCGGCCATACTGCACAACAACAACAAGCGAGCTTACTGGCTTTCGCAGACTGAACAACACTGCCAGAAGTGGGAGAGCCGCTGAGCTTTGCAACCGATGCAGGCACCTGAGAGCCATTGTTTTTAGTCTCCCTGTGATCTTTGGTTTTCGATGAATTGCGCGATGTGGCCATCGACGTTTTGCCGTTCGTGGATTTGGCATTATTGGTGTTCAGAAGTTTGTTTGCTCTGGCCGGGGGCACGTACATGCGAATGTCTGGCTTTCGAGTTCGACCCTTGCTGTCACTGCTAAAAAAATACGGCAAGTGAGAATTCAACAAAATCTTAGGGGCATCATTCCCAAAGCATTATTTAGCGATCGCGTACCCATGTGACTTGACACCGTTACGCGTCACTAAATACGGCTTCATGAATGCTGCTTTGTAACATTTTTGTAGCGGTGACTTTCTGATTCGGTCTGACACAAAACATTCGTGCAGGCAAGCACAACCAACTGGCGTGGTGTGGTTTATGCGATGCCCCAATCCGTTCAACTACCTCCACAAAGCGCGAACCGTTTTTCCGGTGTGCTCTCTGTCTCAACATTGCTCTCTGCCAAAACATCCGTCTCTGTTCGGTTCATTTCTGAAAGTTGTTCGTCTGCTCGCTCCTCTTTCGAGTGACGTCGTTTCTTCTTCTTTTTCGATTTTTTCTTGTGCTTCTTTTTTGGTCGTTCGTCGTCGTATTCGGGGGTGTCTATTGCGTTTCGGCAACCTTCCAATGCGAACCTGCGAAAAGTGTTCGAATAACCTCGCTATGATATTGGCTGATCGATCACCAACAAACAAGTCAAACATGAAGGTCCACCTGGTTTTTTACGCGAAAAAAGAAATTGAAGCCCCCTCTCTACTACTAAGAGCACTATTCCACGGGATCCTCTTCCACATCCGTTCACCCCAAAACTAAACGGCCGGAGCTCGGTATGTTCGCCATTCGGGTTACTGCAACCGGTGAGGAGCTGTGTAAATTAAGAAACAAAAACAGACTGTCTCAATTCGTTTTCCAATGCAACCACCGTGCGACGTTGCTCGTCAGTGCCAACGGAGAACGTGCACGCTTGTGGGTAGTACAGGGGGACAGTACGGTGCAACAGGAGACGGTGGTAGCTGTTCAGTGGCGGGAACAGAAGCACACTGAAAAACAGCATCAACAAATTAAAAGATCAATAGAGCACAGGCAAAAATTCGAAAACTCAACATCAGCTGCATGTTCGCAGTTTGCAGTCGCAGAAATACTAACTGGCTAATATATTCCCGATTCAAATTCGAATAGTTCTCTGGATACAGGAGACAGGATAGGCACGCTCACGCATTGGCATAATCCAAGCAAATGGCCAACTCAAATTAAAATTCAAATGAGCGCATTGTTGCTTTCATGATTCCTTCCAAAACGCTCCAGATTCATCAATCACTCGATGACACAAAACCATGCAAAGTGCGCCAACCTTTTCGGCGTCGCGTCTCTCAAGAACTGATCAACGTCAGTGAGCGCACACTGCACCAGGTCGGCGTCGGCCGCCGAGAGATACCGGTTGTCCACGCAAAACGCCAGCACAAATGAAAATCAGCGCAATCAAACGAAATTCAAATCGACGAAAACGCTTCGGGTCACATTTCACACAAGTGGCATGTTGCACTGACGGCAAAATGAAGTATTGAACCTGCAATTGTTGCCGCGTACGTGGTGAACATGAAGATGCTGTCAATGAATGATCACATTGTTTATTCGATTTTTTTTTGCAAAAGTGACATTGCTGTCACAGAAAACGAAAGTTTTCAAAGAAATTGCGTATTATTAGATTTTTTTGTGACCGTTTTGGTCGTTACCGCCTTCGAGCGCGTTGAGTTGAAATAGATCAAGATCAAGATCAATCAAGCATTGCACCGGTTTTGAAACGCTTTGTTTTGCTTTTCAAAGCACAAAGCCATAGAAATGGTGTTTCTCCGGTGCCGGTGTTACCATTGCCAAAGAATAAAATGATACTTTACCTGATCCGCACGTGCCCACTCATTCACCCGGTTTAGGGCGTGATAATATTTTTTTGTGTCTCCGTGATACTTGCTCTGCCAGCCAGATAATTATTGACCCTTACGTGGGGATAGTATGGCATTCCAAATCGGTTGGTTTGGTCAATTTTCACCATCATGTCACGCACATGAGCTCGAGGAACTAATAAATGACTTTTATTTTGCATCGCTAACCAATTTAACAACACAACAAGCAACAAAAAAAATTTTTAATACAAAAAATACAGCTTGATTACAGTACAGTTACCAAGCACAAATGCAAAAAAAGCTTTTTAGTTAAATTTCGTTTGACTTGCCTTGCCTCCAATCCCCGTATATCGTGAAAACTTATCTGGTAAAGCGTGTGAATTGCAAAATGACAAAATTCAAGGTAAACAGCGCAACAGAATAATAGGAAGCCATTCACGGTCATATGAGCAAGATTACACCACATTACAGAATTTGTCTGTCTGTCAAGAAGAAAACCACAAGATTTTTAACATTTTTTGGCGATAAATGGGAAAAACGCATAAATAAAAACATAGTCGACTTCATCAACTCGAGTTCGGGCACCAAATGAACGTTGTATGCATTTTTATCACATGAAAAAAACAATGTACTTCAAAAAAATTAGAAAAAAAATTTGTTTCACTGAGGCAGCTGGATGGTCCACTGTTTGACGTTGCAGTCCTGTCCACAAGAGACGACCGTCTTCTCATCCAACCAGTCGACGGCGTTGATCGGACTCATCGCATGAGCACCTGCAAAAAGGAAAACCCGTGTTGCGCTCACAAAAACATGAAAATTCTCTGTGCGTTGTAGTTTTCAAAGTTGGCTGCCTAGAGGATTATCAGTTGGTTAGCCGAGGTGGGGTCCTATTCTGACAAAAACGATCAAATTCAATGAAAAGTTGAATTATAGATATATTCAGTTTGAGATGCATGTCAAACGGTGCATGCCAGGAACACATTTAAACTAAACGTCTTGATTTCAACTAAGTTGCCTCACCTTTTACAATGATCGGATGTTCACCCGAATGCAGAAGATCCCAAACGATCAGGTTCGTGTCCAAGCCGCCACTGACCAGAAATCGCTCGCTTGGATGCCACGCGAGGCACGCCACTTTCGCGGAGTGAAACGCCCAGTCCTTTGATGAGGCCACCTAAACAGTTGCCGGTTGTTGCGATTTCCACGAATATCAGGATGCTTTTGCAACAGGCTCATGTTCTACTTCTAGTAAAGTTCTAGTCTGAGAAGACTTTGTCAGTGATAACATAGTAACCACAGTACTGTTGCATAAAACAAGCACCATGGCACAAAGACGCTGACACGCGCGCTGATGTGAACATCGTGTGGGTGTGTGTGTGTGCCTGTGTATTTGTTTTTCCCCTGCGCTGTAGCGCACAGTATTTACACTGGGACTTAGTCGCGGTAGTCAATCAGTGTCCCATTAGATCATTATACTTATACCCCCAATAAACCAACTTTGTACTCGTTCTCAACATCGTACGGCACGACGCGTCTTGCCTGATCGCACACGGCTAAATACTTTCCGCTGGCACTGAACTTCACCATCGATATAGCACCCTGATGCTGGAGTTCCTTTGTGAGAGCACACCCGTACGGACCGGCATCGGCGCCCAGCCGATAGATGCGCACTTTGTTGTCCTGTGCAGCAACACAAAAACGTTTGACGGCTGAAATTTTGAACTCTCACACTCCGCTGACTGTAACAATCTGCCACACCCACTGTGCTGGCCTGACGACCATGCATTCTAACAGTCTTGTAATGTAGGGCAACCACAAACAATTACAGGCGCACACATGGGTGTTATACAGCAACGCGCGTGTTATACATGTGTGGCGCGGCGTGTTGGTTTGTTTGCTACAATTACTGAGTTATAAAAGCCCGTTCATACTGACGTATGCGTATACCTCACGGCACGACACGTCAGGTCTTGTGTTTTAGCATTCTACCGTTCATACAGACGTATGCAGGTTACGGCACGACACGTTAAGTCTTGTGTTGTCGCATAATACCGTCCTATGGAGACGTGCCATTGACGTACGTCCCTTTGAGTACACTATTTTTACACCAGGATTATAACAAAGAACGATTGGACAAAAAAAACAATTTGATGATACGGACAGTGAACTGAATGACAAATTCCAAAAAGTTTCCAAACAATCAAACAACAACATGCACAGACATTGCCGCCGACAGCGAGCGCCAGTTTGCTCGGGTGAATGTGAACGGTTGAAGGCTCGAAATCGACCGGAATTTTCGTGGCCGTTCCGGAGACGCCCTGCTGGAACCAGAGCTGCACGGCACGTTGACAGGCGACTGCCGTCATCTGGCCGTCAGCAGACACGGCCACCGCACGCGGCTGCGACTCCAGGCGCGTGTGCGTCGCTTGCAGTTGGTCTGACAATTGAGCTCGCAAAACAGGTCACGCTTGCAACTCTGATTCGTCTCTTCGATTCATGATGGAAACCACAGACTATAATGATTTTCTTTCATTAGGTCTCCGGCAATAACCAAAAATGTTGCTGAATTTTGCGATCGATCAATTCTGCCAAGCGTGTCCAGGTGCATGGCAAAGCACTAGTCTCCGAGCAGCCCGCGCACCCCCACCGACCAATGGCGTCATCCAACACAGCAGGCGTGCACGCGACCGTGTCATCCCAGCTGATCGACGTCAACATGTTGGCAGCATCATTGCAGTGCAAGCCGACCACTTGCGCTTTGTGCACGAACGGACGCAGACGCAGCGACGCACCGGACTCGCTGTTCCATCGGCCTGCACACCGGTGATTTGCCATCAAAATCAAAAAATGGGCCATTTGGAGTTTTGATTTTGAGCTACTACAGCCCTATTTGTTCGAATGTTTCGAGCCTAAATGACGTCATATGCTAGTCACGCACAACACAGTTTGGCTGATTTCTTCGCGTGAAAAAAGGGTAAACCAATCTGAAATACTGGATGACAAACGGGCGTTAAAAAAACAATAGGCGTCAGTTCGATTCGACACGTTTGAATACCGTTGGATCAAGCACAGAGCGCAACTGACACAAATTGCCGTCCGAATCGGCCGTGAACAAGTGCCCGGTGGAGTGGCTGATTGCGAGCGCAGTGATCGGTTTGTTGTGGCCGTTGATCGTGCGAATCGGGTTGGCCGGGTTTTTCACGTCCAAATATGCGATCGAGCCGCTCAGACTGACCGACAATTGGTGGTCGCCAACGCACAGACAACCGAGCTGCTGGTCGTCGACACTGCTGCCCATTGTCCACGAGCTGCATGCAATTATTACACACCCAAGTCGTAAACTTTGACAACCAACGTTCAGCAGCACAACATGCGCTTGTTTCACTCGAAGCGACCAACGTTCAAGCCGAGAGTCAGCTTACATGACGACTTGTCGTTTCTCGACGTTCCACCACTTGCAGGTTTTGTCGCCGGATGCAGTGAGCAGATGCTTGCCATCTGGCGACCAACTCAACGCGTACACACCGCCAGCGTGCGCCACGTCGCCTTTGATGGCAGAGTCAACCAGTTCGCCAACCTTTTCACCCTCCGATCCTTCGTACAGGATCACCTGGGAAGAACAGGAGAGACGTGCACAGAGAAATCAGGCCTGTTTTGCTGGAAACTGTCGGCTATTATCCGCTGAACAATACCAACGTTTCAAGTTTTGCAGCATTTGACACAACGCACCTTTCCGTCAGCACCGCCGCTTGCAAACAACGCCCCAGTGACCGGTTGATAGCGGACGCATTGTGCGAAACGAGTGTGATGGTTGAACAACTGAAATTCACAGTGAAATGCGCCCATTACACATCGAACATTGATTCTCTTGCGAACAGGGCAACTTGCAAGTGCACCACCGTTTTGAACTTGAACGGCGGCCCTTCGAACAGGGCGACTGTGTTGTCCTCAGACGCTGAGACAAGCCGATACGGACGCTCCGGGCGAAAATCAATCGAGTTCATCGTTTTGCTCTGGCCGGACAGACTGCCGTTACTGGTGCCCGTGTCAAACAGGAACACGTGGCCGAATCTGAAGAAAAATGCTGAGCACAAGTGAAATAAAGCACGTGGTTGAAACCGTTCGGCTGGTATTATCAAAAGCAAAGTTAAGTTGCAACGTCTTAAAATATTTCCTTCAAAACAAAATCACATTCAGCACCTTTCTCGACCCTCCCCAACGACTGCCAACCGTTTGCTGTCTGGTGACCACGCAATGTCCTTGATTGGACCGTTGATAATTGGGTATTCCGCCTGAAAAATAAATCTGTGTTTGTAAAATATACATGCAGTCAAATCGTAAAAATTATGCAATTAGTGTGTTCACAGTTCCATAGTTGTTCCAGAGCCGAGGGGTTGGGGGGCCGATATAGATAGCTGGAGCAAATTTTCCAGATAGATAGATAGCTGGAAAATTTTGGGGGGGCCGCGGGGAGGGGGGCGTGTGACTTTGGGGGGGGGCGGTCAAAATTTTGAAATTTGATAGATAGATAGCTAAAACGCTAAAAAGTTATAAAAACAGCAAAATAATGCTAAAAATACACTAAAAATCACGTATAAACGCGTATTTTACCTAAAATTAGCGAAATTTTCAAGAATTACGAGCAAAAGTGGTCAATTTTGGTCAAAAATTGACTCATTTTATGTCTTCGAAGATAAAAATTTTCAGATAGATAGCTGGCTGAGAAATTTTTTTGGATAGATAATAGCCGAGCCGAAAAAACCTGTCTGATACAGATAGATTAAAAAAATTTTGGGGGGGGGCGGCCCCCCCAGCCCCCCCCCCCCTGGAACAACTATGCACAGTTCACTCCATACTCGTGGACGGTTTGCGGTACTGTGCAGCCCTCAAACAAACTTCTTGCCGGCGATGCACTGATTTGAGGGAAAATTTCCCATCGCATTATCTTGAGAGCTGTCCACCACTTTGAGGGTGCACACCTCGGCAGCCACACCGTCGCACGGGTATGGTTCACACATTCAGATTTGGCCTGCTAAACAGCTACATCGAGCTGGTTGAACAAATCAGCCCAACTCAAAAGCAGCCAATTGGTTGGTTTCAAAAGCGAGTTGCAATTGGTTTCATGTCTAACGAAAGACGTCGATCTGAAAAGGAGCAACCTTAAGTATGTGCGTCGCCTGAGTTGTGTCCCAGACGCGAATTTTGCCGGAGTTATCGCCGGAAGCAATATAGAAGCCGCTCGGAGCGAATTTGGCACAAGTCGTGGGCACGCTGTGTTCTGTGTAAAGCTCACAGACGGCTGGGTTCTGCACAAGACACGAGTGGCCAGCGGTGACAACAGTTTCAGTGTGTTCAGAGAATGCATTGATCGACTGTGGCAACGAATTCAACTAGAGCATTTTCTGATTCACTCAAACGAGAAATGACGTCATTTGCTTTGAAAAACGCCAGAGGCACGAGCATTTCAGTGAGAAGGAATCAGTCGAACCAAAGCTCGCTCGCTTTTCAGCGCTCGACAGGTTCGTGTTTTGGAAGACCACACGCAGCGCACACTTACGTGCACATCCCTAATGATGACGCTGTTGCCATTGCAATAGAGGAATCGCTTCTGGTCGGGGCTGGCACCGAGCACGAGCGGCATCGCGCGCTGCGTCCGTGGCAAACTGGCGAACGTGCACTCTGAAGCAAGGGGGGTGGTCGCTGCTGGGAAATGCTTGCAAACAAATGCACAGCAACTTTCTGTGGAAAGTTACACAAAAATATAAAAAAGTTACTTTATTTGCCGAAAGCTACGCTCAAACAGCAATGCTCCTTTTCTTTTTTACACAACTCACTCAGCTGGTACTCCTCGGCATCCGAAAGCATCATCACCATTGTTGACCGTCGGCTGGTTTGGTAGAAAAACGGGGAGTTCTTAAATTATTCTGAAACAAAAGAAATGACAATAATGAAAACCATTTTATCAACATTCAATAAATCAGACAAAAAAAGAACATTTCTCAGGCCGAACGCACGCCATACAAGTTCGTGCACACAAACAAACAGGCCAACACGTGTCTGTGTTGCAATCATTGAACATTCAGACATTGAAAATTATGACTCATGTGCGGCCACACAACATCACACAGCATTCAGCTCAACATCACTGGTCTCGTAGTGGCAGTCAGTTGGTGAGCAATGTTGAAAACAGGCTAGTTGCATTATTGCGCATTTCACCCCACATGTACACCCGACCGTACTGCAGTTTTGAGTCCATTTCGCAGTTTTCCTCTTATTATTTTTCCGTCCCTCTCATCCAACCAGACTTGTCAGCGCCAACCTTCAAAAACAAACAACTTTTTCTTTCGCTCAACAATACCCCCGCCCCATACATTTAGTATGAAATGTTCTGGTTTGGTCCGACAGCACATGACGTGTTAATGTGATATTGTGTTTTGCGTTACGCAATGCATGTTTGCTGAAATAAAAATAACGAAAAAATAGACGAAAATAGAACTTGAGCGCAGCAGCCTGAGTGGATGTTCCCCGTCTCGGAAAAAGGCATTTTATGAAGAAACTGAACAAAACTGCAAATTGATATCCAAAGGAGAGAATAACGAAATGGCGTGGTTTCTCGCATGTAGGCCGTATGCAGCCACACGTGTGTGACGTGTCCATTATAAACGCAGCTTTCCACTTTGAGCAGAAATCTCATTTATCACCAGCTTTTGCACAAGAACGGTGACAGTGTAGAAGTACAACTCATAATTACTGTTTTCACCGACATACGAAACATAGATACGCTTGGATTGTTTGAAATTGACCGTAACAAAATAGGGAGTGTCACAAAACTCAGTGTTATGAATCTCTTGAACTGAAAACAATAAAACGGGAGGAAAGAGGAACACAAAGACCTCTGTAGCACAACAGCAATATAACGGTAGATTGTGACGGTTACTTATTTTCAACTATAGTATAGTACAGTAGTATACTATACTATACTATAGTATACTTATAGAACAACAGTACAATCGATCAAATACAAAACTGAATGTTTATTTTAGTCCGTGTAAATTCGACAAATTCAACAAGGCCGCAAGCCATGGGAGGGCAAAAGTCACAAACCGAGATTTTCAGTTATTTGACGCGTGATTTTAAAACGAAGCCACTTTTTATGCAACACTGCAAGATGAGCATGTGAACAACAACCATCTTTGGGTAGTTCATGTCAGGCTTATTAGTTTCTATGCAGTTTCGTCACCATTTCATAATCATTTTTTATGACAAGAAAACAAACTTTTGGAACAAATAGAACGCCAACGAACATACAATTGCTTCAATGCAGTAAAAAAGGACACCATTAAAACTCTGCGCTACACTGCCAACCCTGTATGCCAACAAAACAGCTGAGTTGTTTCGGTTGCACAAATTTGTTACGACACAAATGTAAAAATGATGCAAAACCGATTATCACCATAAATTCATGGAACAAAAATGGGGACTACAAAACTGAGGAATGAACGAATCAGCTGGACAAAAACTAGCCATCGTAAATTATGAAATCATACATTTACTCAGTGACAGCTAATCAATCGACTCCGCAGTCGGAAATTAGCTACCGCAATAATTGAAACCATTTGAAAATGAGATACAAGATAACGCAATTACAACGCAAGTGAACTGATGGCTGAATGCAAAACGCGAAAGCTGCTGATTCAAAAAACCCTTTCAAAGTGTATAAACTGTATATCTTTTAAAATGCGTTTCATAGCTGCGTGCAGGCATTATTGAATGATTTTCAAGGGAATAGACACTCCGAGCGCGCGAAATTCAAACGTTTGCGCGCTGCACTGAAACGCAGTTCAAGTTACTCACAAGACTGACAGACACAAGAGTTAGTTAAAAAAACAAGCATCAGCGTTCGTCGTGCGAATCTTGACGCGCCACATCCGGCAGTGACTCTGCGTCTGATCGTTCGTCGACCAGCGTGCCAACTTGGCGCACCCCTGACTTCAGCAACGGCGTTCCTTTGGCGACGCCTGCAACGAGGCAACTTTTATGAATCGCTTGAAACATCAGTGCACAGCCGATTGCAGACAGGCAGCGCGAGCGGCTTTTTTAACACTGCACACTAGAAGCGACAACAAACGCCACGAAGCTGCTTTTGATTAAGACGGATTCAACAGATTTCTAACGGCATAAATATGTATAAAAAGGGAAAAACAGCTGAAAACCTCAGCGAACCTAGCACATTAGCGCTGATGTGTATTGAGAAATTAGCACCATTTTCGCGTTGGATTTTGTACTCAGCGTGATACTCGTGTGCATGCGACGGCGCAAGCTGCACTCGAATCACGTGCTTCGTTTTCTCTGAAATTGACGTCGCAAAAAGTTATGCGAATTACAAACTCAAAACAACACACGATGCTCGGCAGTTCCGTTTTTCAAAACACGTGACCAATAATCGGTACACCGGCAAATCGGACACCCAATCAACAATTTAAAAAAAGGCAAAGACAATTGCTTCAGCTATTCAAAATACAAATCTGACAAACAGATCAGCTGTATGAATGGCCCAGTCCATGCATAGAGTGTGGCACAGACGTTTACCTTTGTCGGATGCAAGCTTCACTAGTTTGTTGTGTTCGGTTGGATTTAGATGCTTGAGAACGTCCCCGAGATAGAATGGTATGGTCAGTTGAATTTCGTAGATGTGCTTCTCCTGAGCAGCAAAAAAAACACAATTCGACGTTGAAATTTGAGGCGTCTAAAACTCCAATGTTTGAATCAAACTAACTCACTGTTCAAGCCTCTCAAACAAAAAGTTACAAAAAAATATGCGAAAATCGAATTTATAACCCCACCCCTGCAGTCGCTTTCAACCTTTGGAGCAGCAAAGCAACATCAACCCGATTGTTATGTAGGGGTTCGTTGTTAAGGATGTATAGCGTTCACATAAAGAAAAACAAACCGAAAACCTAAACTTGAGAATTAGGCGACCCACGATACTATTTGTTAGTGCAATGGGGTTTGATGTTCAATGCAAATCCGATTCAACATCAACACACACACCGAAAGAATGCCGACATGAGCATGGGCACAGGTTTTGTCGTCGTTGACGACCACTGAAAACTGGCCAGAGTGCTCTGCGTCCGCTTGCTCCTCAACAAAATGCACCCGACCCAACGATTGTGCGCTGAAAAAAACACGAATGCACATGCATGCAAGTGAAACAGTTGAAAGTCGCAGCGAAGAAGCAAAACAAACAAACAATGAAACGTCCTTTGCTTTTTACGTTTCGCATCTGAGCTGAACTAAACTCCGTTTTTACGTTCGCGAATTACCAAACCAACCAACCGTTTTGTGTTTTACTTTAATTTCTGGGACACACACACACACATAACGATTGAGTGCTTATTGCGCTAACATACACATCCGTTTCCGTCAGGATCAAGCGAAAGCAAAAAAATGTTCAAAGTGAATGCAAAAGCAAAGCGACCGTGTTCGGGGGTGTGTTCATCAATCTGTGTTGCTGGTGGCGCCAGTTCATCGGTTCCTGTTTTTGCTGTCGTTCCCTCACCGTTTGTTACGCTACGTTGCTGGTCAATATTCCGCAGGTTCTCACCGCCTGCTTTTTCTTAAAAAGGTAAAAAAACACTGTACCAGGCTGGGTTAAACAAAATCGAATTTTTTTAAAAGTGATTTTTAAAAAATGCCCTTTTTTAAATTCGAAAAAATTTTCTCCCTCTAATATGCTCTAAAAACCTAATTTTGGCACAATTTTTTCGAAAGTTCAACAAAATTTTCTTGATATTACCTCGCTAAAACCTTTTTCTTTTAGCAGTCGATTTTGGATTGTTTTACCGATCTGATTTTTAGGTTTCAACAACATCTAAGATGAAGTTTTTGAGCGTCCCAAAGGTCATAGTTGTTCTAGGGGGGGCCTGGGCTCTTAGGGGGTGGGGGGGGGGGGGGGGGGGGGGGGGGGGGGCGGCCCTGGTTTTTTTTGCAGAAAAACGTTTGGTTTTTTGCAGAAATTTTGGACCGCTTGCAGAAATTTTTTAGCAGATTTCTGCAAATTGCAGAAACAGATTTATACAAACTTTGGTTCTG
>JASANC010000185.1:0-84804 GCA_030248135.1 Theristus sp. LFF4_11 | reverse complement strand
ACATAAGAAAAAACATATGAAGTTGGAAAACAAACGGCTGAAATGCCACCGAACAGCTCACCTCCACAAATGCAGGCATGTCAACAGCGACGTCGCCAACGGCTGAGCCTCGTGCGCAAGAAGCGACTGCGAACGAACCGGAGGCACAAAAAGTGGCCAGTTCAAATGAGACCATCCAGCCGATGTCGACGACGACGGTTACCGGCCAAGTACCTATCGACGTTACGCTTGGTCTTTTTTTTGTTTTCGCGACAAGACCAAGCAGTTAAAAGGCCCAAGCAGTTCTTGCTTTGAATTTTTGCGATTTTTCAGTGGAACTGAGTTTCTGGTTTTACCTTGGTCTCATCCACTGATTGGTTTTGTCAGCTTGATGCAGCCAATCAGCGTGCCAGATCATGTAGTTGACAGTACTGACGGCCATTATTAGAATGATAAATGTATCCATATGTCATTGTTAAAATGATTCAGTCCATAAATACCGGTCAGTTGTTTTTGGAACCTTTTGTCAGGTGGGCTAGGCAGGAATCAGGAATTCCACCTCCAAAAATTATTGTCTGACACATTTTCCGTGCGCACAGATGCAAATAATGCCGCTGAACCGTAGCAAATGGTCGATGAGCGGTGTACCCGTGAAATGTCCGAAATGTTCCCGTTCGTTCGCGAACTCCGGCCGCTTGGAGCGACACATGGAGGGCTTCCACCGTAGTGCTGGTCGGTTGGTTTTGTTCGATGAAAGCGGTTTTGGTACGGAATGGCCGAGTAAACATGGCAGCTTTTTTCAGGGTGCAAGAAGCGGTCGAAATTTGAGTGAAGGAAAAAAGACGTTCAGAAACCCAATTGTGTGTCCAATTTGACGTGTCTTTTTTAAACTAATTGATTTTTCGTGCTATTCTATTTATTCTTTCTCTCTTGCACCGACGATTGGAAATTATCTTGGCATTTTTGAAAACGACAACTCCTAGTCTGCGACTGATCCGTCGTTGATGGAGAATACAAGGACTGTCCTATTTATTCGGCCATACTGTAAAATTGTGATTGTGATAGTTACTGTCTTACAGACCAAAACACCAAAGATTTTAGTCGCTGCTTATAATGTCAGCGCTTTGTTATAGTTGTAACTGTTCTCTGCTTGATTGCGAAACGCTTCACCTTCGACAGTGAATAACCATCAGAACTGGTTTGTCTGATCTGAATTCTGAATCTCGCCCATTCCTCCAGGCGCACACCACTGCATCCTGTGCGGCAATCGCTTCAAATACGACTACAATCTGCTCTATCATTACCGACATTCCTGTCCGTATACGAAGGCGTTCATCGACAAGCAAGTACGAGTGCAGATGGACTCGAACGCATTCCGCCGGCTGGTGAGAAGTCTCGCGCAGAAAGAGGTCAGTTTGGAAGCACTGGTCGGAATGTGGTGCACTCTGAGTGGCACAGTCACAAAAACAAACACACTGGCACGCATTCTGAGATGCAACACAATCACAAACAAACACACTGGCACGCACGCACGCATTCGCTGACACTGCGCGCTGCAATAATATCACCGTGTGTGCCTGTCGCTGTTGAGAGTTCTTGGGTTTAAAAAAAACAGCGTCGTTCTAATCCTCATCATAAGAGCGCTGATGTTTCAGCGGTTTCATATTACGTTGGTGCTGACTTTTTCAAGTGTTGTCCTATGATGAGTGAACGCGATGCGACGGGCGGACATATGGATGCACTTTTTATGTAAATCGTGCATTGCTGAGACTGTCATCGCTCTGAGGACATCAGCAATCGAGCAATATCAGTTGATTCGGTGAAAAAAAACGTTCCGAATCCGAGTTCCAACTTCAATCAAGTTGTATCATGGCTTTTTCAACTTCGGCCTGGCCAACACCAGCAAAGATGCAGAAGAGGGCGGGTCATGCCTCATCAGTGATGTGCGCCCTGCCTCTGGAACCACTCTTGAGTGACAAAGTTTGCCTTAAGTTACAAAAACGCAGTGAAAACCCCCAAAAAACCAACGTTCCCCTGGTCAGGTGCGCCTCGCGCCACAAATCGTCTCCGCGCAACGCCTACAGGCGGAACGAGAGATCTCGATGATCACGATGGCCAGTCAGGCTTCAAAGGTGGACAACGCTGTTGAAAGGACGAACGAGCTTGCCGACGACGAAGCACCATCGTCCTTTTCGCTCTCATTGCTGGGCCAGTTCCACAGTCAAGGCTACGCGTGTCCCGTCTGCGGAATACTCTTCCAGAGTCGGTTTCTCTGTTGTTTTGTTTTGTTTTTGTGTGTTTTTAAAAAGGAGTATTTTTCAAATCGCTTTGAGTTGACATCCACTCATTATAATTCAAGCAGGAATCACCGATAAAAACTGTACTATGAACTGGGAATGGTAAAAACCGGTTTATTGTATTGAAAAAAACAATAAACGGTTCTATTTTTTGTTTTAAAACCGTTTTATTTTTCCAATTTTCCTGGCGCCTAGTTTTCGTAACTTTACTCTCGGAACCAATCAGAGATACAGTTGAAATTAGTGTTTTTAATTTGAGTTTGAAACATGAAATTATGCGACATTATCGTTCAATAGTTTAAACTGTCAAAATTAAAAAAATTAACATAAAAAATCGGTTCTGTTTTTTTGCGAGAGAAAACAAACTAGAAAAACCGTTTTCGGAAAGAAAACCGGTTTTATTTCCCATGCCAACCCCACTATAAAACAAGCAGCATGTGATGCCGAACCGCTTGCCATTGGCCAACCCCATGATTCGCCCATGCTTGACAATGAATGGCACCATCTGTTGTGACTCACTGACGAGCACACAGCTCTCTCAGGCGAGCACACCGTGAATCGGCACCTCCGCAAAGTGCACAGCGACGTTCTCGCGGAGGTGCTCGACGAGCCGGCACACACGGCCGAGTTGTCGGCAGAGCAACGCAAACAGCTGGAGTCGATGCGAGAACAGCGGCTGGATGGCGACGGCGAGGAGTCGGACGAACAGGTGCACGGGACGGGTGGTGGTTTTGTTGTGTTGGGTTGCATTGGGTTGTTGACATCATTGGCATTGATTGGTCGTTCATTGGCGACATTGTGGACAGGTGTCGTGGGTCGCAAAGAGAAACCAAAACAGGATCAGACCAAAGATGGGACCTGATCAACACATGCAAGAACAGAATCAGTCTGCAAATGCGGCTGATCAAACGGTTTCACGGTTTCACGTCAGCACCATTGTGGAAATGTGTCATGCGGACGGATGTGTTTTGTTTGGCCACCTCCGAAGCTGGCACACATTGGCGGCGCTGTGACCTCTGTATCTTTCGTATCTGGCGGGCTTGTTGGTGAAGGGATGTCACAAAAGGACGGTTTTCGTTTTGCAAATTATACAAACCGATTCGGTGATCATATGTTTGTGAAAAAATCGGGCAGTAATGCGCTTGTACGCTGTCGTATCTCTCGTCGCCAAGAGCTCTGTTTTTTACTGTTTTAACGCTTATTTCGCAGCCACAGAGCACACGGCCCTTTATTGGACCGTTGTTCCATTGATCCAACATCCGGAAAGAGTAAACAAACAACAATTGCAAGCACACCATTTCGCTCCATCCAGGCTGAAGAGGACAGCGATCAGCAACGGCGTGGTCGCCACGGAGCTGCGAAGGAGCCAGCGGGCATGTTGAAACGGCGAACTGAGGCACGGACGGCTGGGGCACGAGCGGCGGCTGGCGGCGATACGGTCAGTCGGGTGGGGGAGAGGAAAAATACTCGCTCTTGTTTTGATAGATGGAGTAAACCGGGTGTTTTTGTTTAAAGTCATAAAAAGTGACTCAAACACACTGGCACTCCTCGCATGCTCTGGTTTCGGCGAATAGAATGACAGGTACACACGGACATTGAGTTGTCTGGACTTAAGGCGCGTTTAGCAATTAGTTTTTTGTGCGTACGCACGGACACGACTCGTAAAAAATGGCCACGCGATTTAGAAATCGTGTCGTGTGTGCTATCTTAATGCATTACGGACACGAATAGTTTGCGTACGGGATTTAGAACGACGTTTGTGCGTACGGACAAAAAACTAAATGGTGTTTCCGCCTTTAGCGCGCGCGTTGTCTGGTAAAACAAAACGGCAGCATTCTGTTAAGAAGCCCGAAAGATGGATGGATGATCATTGGTATTGTGTTTGTTTGTCCGCAAAATCAGCCAATTGTGACAGTTAGCGGAATTTCACCAGTTGGGTGGTGATTGTGAATCAGTTATTCACCGTCAACACCCCACCTCCGCTCGATTTGCAGGCCGGTGCATCCGATCAGCAACAAGACAACGCAACACCGTCTGAGCGCGCATTGCCGAAACGCAAACCACACCCGCGTTCACTACGCTGGACGTGCGACTGGTGTTCGGCCTCGTTCCGGACGGAGGCGCAACGCACCAAGCACGTCCGACTGGAACACCAGTGCTTGTTGTCGGTTGGTGTAACGTCTCCAGTTGCTAAAAGGAAAATTGTTGAAAAACACAGTTTGTTGAACTGGAGGAGAGTTTAGGCGAGATTTCGATTTTTTTGTTGTCCATGGTGACAGACAATTATGAAAAGCAAATTGTTGAGCTGTGGGACGCAAATGAGTGGGACGCGCGTGTCAAGCCGCTAGTGGGTGGACTGGTAATGCGTGGGCCACTAATGTCCGGACGCTACTTTGTGGGCCGCAAATGACCCTGTACTCTTTTTGTCAGCCGATGCCACAGAGGGCTCTATGTGTACTGCTGAAGTAAATGACAGGTTTAAAGAAACATACTGTACCACGACACATTTTTGAAAACTAAACTCGTTCCAGAACGACCCGACCGTCAGCGGACCGTCGCAGTGCCGTCTGTGCGACGCCCCGTTCGAGACTAGGAGCTCGTTGCTGGTGCACTGGCGCTCGGGAGACTGCGGCCCACTGAGTCAGGTTTGATTTGTTGTGTGGTGTTGTGTTTTTGGGAGTTTCAAACAGAATTGTTAGGTGCTGCGCAGTGTACCACCGTGCCATCAGTGAGTCTGAACTCTGGAGGTGGGAGTCGAAAAAAATCGCTCACATGTAGCCTTCCGCTGACGCTAATCATTGGTTCTGTTCTGTTCTGCTTTATCCCAGCACCTTTGAGCGTCGTCATTCCCATAATAGCGCTGATGCACAACACCACAGCAATGTACAGATGCGGAAGTATGACATAAGTTTGTATCACATGACGTCACTCCATTTCGCAGGTGATCGTCGATCAGCAGTTGACGCGCGCCTACGTGCAGCATCTCGCTGACTGGGATCTGATCTCGTGGGTGAGTCTGGAGTGGAGGCACACACACCACTGCGACTGTGTTCGTTTTGTGTTTTGTGTGGGGAGGGAGATGGAAAAACGATTGTATTTCCGTGTCATTCCTAGGTTGATTGAGTGAGATATTGATTTCATAGATTTGATAAAATGTTGGATGAATGGATTGATTGCGTGCTACACGCTGATTGGTTGGTTCCGGTTGTAACGATTACTGATCAGACACCTGATTTTATTGCTTTTGGTTAATGTTCAATGTCAGTTGTTTATGAACTGTAGCTTTGTTTGTTGGTGCACGTGGAAGCTAACATAATGAATGGAAACGCATGAAATCCTGAACTCAAACAACAATCTTCACTGCCTCAAAACTCTTACCCGAAACGTATCGATTGTTACAGTTGCTGTATTTTCTTCCAGATCAACTCGATGCAAGTGATCACGGAGGAGATCATTGATGAGTCTGCAACATCCGCCGAGGATTACCACGGAACGCAAGAGACGGCGCAACTGGGTGAAACCGAACACCAACAACTGGCACAACCGCAACAGCAACAGCCACAACCAAACAGCGGACAATCACAACAACAACCACAGGAATTGCAACATTCGCAAGTTGTCGGCGATTTAGTGGAGCCACTGATTGAAGAACGAAATCAAGAAACAAAGAATCAATCAGGTGAACGTGGAAATCAACGAAAGAAGTCGGACAAAATTGAAACGGCCGAGAAACTGAAGACGCCTATGCGGCGGTCGTCAAGACTGCAGAAAGACCATTGAAAAAATTGATTTTTTTGAATTGTTTTTTGTAATCATTTTGGGTTTTTAAGTGAAAGTAACACACATGGCGTTTCTTGTGTACAATCGGCTGATTGGCTGCATTTGAAATTTAGTGGACTAATTGAGTTGTGTCTTGCGCTTATATAAGCCGCCAATCAGCGAGTTTTTTTAAAAGGTTTGACATTTGTAAACTTATTTTCCTTGTTTTTTTTCATTTTGTAGCGTTTTTGTTTGTTTTTCATTTTGCAGTACATTTCTTTGTTTTCTTAAACTAACATCTGTGGTGTGATTTGTTCTTTTTTTTCATTTCCGGATTTAAAAAAACTGTTTCGATAAGCTTGGAATAAAAGCTGATATGACTGGATATTCATTTTCTGTTTTTGACTTTCATTGAAGACACCAGTAATTGCAGTCTGGAAACAAGTGATGTCCGGTTTCCATATTTTTCATTTCATACAGATCAATCGAATTGTATGTTTGCAACGAGCTGGCAGCACCAGTCAGAGAAAGCAATTCAATTCAAAATCACTGGCACATAATTTTCGAAAGCGATTTCGTGTGTATGTCGTTTCCGTCGCAGTCCTAATTTTAATTACCATTAAGAATCTCTTTCATTGCCTCCATTGTCGATCATCATTCACAAAACATTCATCAGTTCACCAACAACAAGACGCCAACACTCCCAAAAGACCACCCATCTCCGTCATGCATCCGCCGCGCGGCGACACGGACACCACGAGTGGCCCGTCGACCAGCACTAGTGCTAGTGCTCCCTCGGCGACTAGCTCGCTCGTAATCTCGCAGCAAAAAGTGCGCACGATCATGCGCTCCAGTCCCGATGCCGCTCTCGTCTCGCAAGAGGCGCTCTTCACGATGACCAAAGCCGCCGTTCGTTTTTTTTTGGTTTTTTTCTGTTTTCTGCTGAATTTTTTTTGGTGGAGTTGATTTATTTTTATGCTTTCTACCCCCCCCCAATTCCGATCGATTCGAGAAACCCGACGGTACGAAACTCCACCGGTGGTTTTCAGAAATGGATGAATGGTTTTTCGCATCATCTGAACCAAAGATGAAGAGAGGAGTTCTTTGTTTCAGCGAGGTGTGATTGATTTCTGCAGATTATGCGCTTGGTTTATAACAGAGCATAAATGGTGCACAAATAGACACACACCGACACATTTCTGTGACGCTCGAAAGAAAAAAAAACAACTCCGTTTCAGCGAGGTGTGATTGATTTCTGCAGATTATGCGCTTGGTTTATAACAGAGTATAAATGTTGCACAAATGGACACACACAGACACATTTCTGTGACACTCGAAAGACAAAAAAACAACTTCAGGAGCTATTCATGCAGCATCTGACGCGAGCGGCCTCTGGTGACGGCGCACGAAAACAGGTGGAATACAAACATTTAGCCGAGTATGTGCAGACGAACGAACAGATGGAGTTTTTGCAAGGTGCCGTTTTTATTTGTTTCGTTTTTTCTTTGTTTTGAGGTGAAAAGTTCGTGGTTGAGTCGTTTTTTCAACGCGGGTTTTTGTCGTTCATTTTCACAGTCACATAATGCACTGGCTCACACACAGCACACACTTCACGTGCTGGTGTGTTTGTGCATAATGGTACAGTAGGTTTCTGAAAACCTGTCATGTTTTTTTAGCAGAATACCGAGTTCGAGAAAGAAGAAAGAACGGGATCAGGTTGGCATGAAGATATGTTCAGCCATAAATGGGGTTTTTGATTCTATCCTGACCGCATTCAGTCTTCTTCAATTCAAAGTTTTGTGTGCTCTCTCTCTATCGCTGCGGAAAAAAAAATCTGACAGGTTTGCTGAAATATACTGCACAGCAGCTGGTAGCATAATTGTTTTCCACACTTTACAAACAAAATTCTGAATCAATGAAACCAACCAAATCAATGCGAACGATATCAGGAAAAAAACGTTACAGAAATTGTACCATACAAGATGAAGGTGAAAGACGTCCGAAACAGAATACGTGAGCAGAAGAAAACCAATGCGTGATCACTTCTCACTTGTGATAATCATAATTTTTTGGATTACCTTGTGTTTTTTTGTAAAAATCGAAAATTTGTACGATATTGTCTCTACAACGGAATAAATCTCAAACAAGCCCATCGATATTGGGCTTATCTGCGCATTGCCAAAGTCTTGTTACTGCAATATGGTTGACAGTATTCACAATTGAGATGTTGCTTTGTGGTTGTGGTGGAGCGACAAAAGCAACATTTCCGATTATTGGACATTTCTTTTTTCCTTATTCAACAGTTCATCAGTTTTTTTTGCACGAGCCAACTTATTACGGGTCTGCAGAAAATAACGAAATCGCAATGGTCTCGTTACGAACTCGCTATGACGGTTCATTGGTGCTGGCTAATGACGACAGTGATTCTGAGTTCGGCACCGTCACCGATGGGCACCAACCGACGGTCGCAGGTGCGGTATCTTTCCAGTTCCACACCGACTCAATTCGGAGAATCGAGTAAAATCAATCGTTCTCATGTCTGTGACCTCCGAGCTGAGCCCGCACTTCTTGATTGTCGAGCAATTACCGGAAGTAAACGCCAATTTCGTGTTTGCGTCTGCCAAAAAAAAAATAACTGAACAGAAACAAATCGAAATCTCTCGGTTTTCGATCGCACATTTCAAGGCGAATGCGAATTGTGTTTTTAGAGAGACTTGTCTTTTTTGAGACACTGTCGGTTGCTGTGCTTAAAGCGGCTTCCACTGGCTGACTTTGGGCCAGTCCCAGCTCCCACGGAAGAACGAGACAACGAGAGCTTGTTTCGGTTTCAGTTCAGGATTTCAAAGCATCATTCCGGCTTTTCCTTGATTCAGGAACAGTCATTCACGAGGAGGAAGGACGGGGCGTCGAATTCGAACCGCGATTATTCATTCAGCGTTACAATCGTGTCATTGATGTGCTCAAGGAGTATGACAACGACTATTTGCTGGCGAAAGTGCGTGGGTTTTATGTGTGAATTTCTGTTCGTTTGTCTAATTTCTGATGATTCCCCCTCCCCTTTGCCTATTGGTCACTTGCTGATTGCTTCAAAAGATTTTAAAGTCGCGCTTTTTTTCAACCGTATCATTTTCTGCCAATCGAAGTGCATTTGCATGTCTTTTGTATCAGTTTTGTATCATATGCAATTAGTTGATTGGTTGGCGACTATGACATCGTAATGCACGCACTCTGTGCATATGCCTGAACTGTTTCAACAGCAATACCCGCGCACGCCGCCAACCAATCAGCTGATATGGAGAAACTAAAGTTACCAATAACATCTAATGGTCTGGTCCTCCAGAGCGAGGGTAAATTGGGCTCGGCGCACAGAATTGCCCGTTTCCGCCGGAGTTTCGTACCTTATGGTTTCCGGAACCGGTGCGCGAATAATAAAATAAAAATAAATAAATAAAATATACGACCACAAAGTGAAATGCGTAAAAACGAGCCAGGTACTGGACGCCGGCTGCGCCGAGTGTGGCCTCACACGTCGCCTTCGTTTCGCCCTGAAACACGTGGACGCGATCGTGGCGGTCGATGTTGACAAGCAGCTCTTGGAGGAGGCGACGCAGCGCATCACGCAAATTCACAATCGGGCGTATTTCCTCGATCGTCGAGAACGAAGGCTGACGGTGCAGCTGATGGCGGGTGAGGTGGACGTTCTTGTCGGAAGGCCCGGGGGCACCCAACCAAACACACAAACGCACTGGCACATGCGCAACACGTGCAAGCGAACGCACCAGTCATAATGCATGCATGGTATCTGTGCCGGTGCGTTTGTTTGCGTTGGTGGTTGGTACAGCTAATGATGTCTGTTGGAGACGCAGTTCTTTTCGGAAAACCGGTCACCCAACCAAGCCAGTTGCATGCACGCACAAACACACTGGCACACGCACACCTACACCCGCGATTACACTATTCACGTGTTATCTCGTATCTATGCCGGTGTGTTTGTGTGTGAGCGACCTGCACAGAAAAGCGTTTTAGGAAACCAATTTTTGTCAAACTTCGCAGGCAGCTTGACTGATTTTGACGAGCGCCTGGCGGACGTCGATGCGGTCGCTTGCGTTGAACTGTGCGTTTTGGAGGGACAGAAAAGTTTTGATTTGCTGTAAAGTTCTGCTGTCAAGACAATGCACTCTGGTGTAACCCAGCAATGTTGCATCGTAAACAAACAAACACGTGCGCACACACACGACGACACTGCCTGTGTATTTTTTCTGTTTATTTATGCGTGTGCAACACTAATTGTTATAATTGAGCGTCCTGTCTTCAAACTAGGACTTTACATCGCTTTCACGGTTTCAATCATTGTCTTGTTCGTTCTTCTGTCTTTCCAGCATTGAACATCTCGAAGCAGACGTTCTAGAGAAGGTGTCCGACGTGTTGTTTGGCCGCATTCGCCCGCTGGTGGTGATTGTGACGACGCCAAATCAGGAGTTCAATGAGCTGTTCAAATTTGAGCACGGCAAAACGATGCGACATGCCGATCACAAGTTTGAGTGGACGCGCGCGCAGTTTCGCCAGTGGTAGAGTGAATTGAAATTGCCTTTTCAATCTCATTATTGCTTATAAAAAACCTGTTGCACAACAACAACCATACTTTGCCGGCATCGACTTGTCGTGAAAAAGTCCGGTGGCTGGCTGTCTGGCACTGGCCATGCTGTATCGCTGATTTGGTGCATCTTGATCGAGGCAAATATCGCACCTGTGCGTCTGCTTGTTTGTGCACTGTGCAACATTGCTGTGTTGTTGTATCGGTGTACCTTCTCCGAACGGGTCTCACTCACACCCACCCCACTCCCACACATTCTTAACTCAGAAAAGTGTTGTGCTTAAAGGCCCGTTCATACTGCCGTATGCTGACAAAAAGGCACGACTCCATGAACGGTAGTATGCATCAACACGAGAAGCTGCCGTTGTTGTTGTTGTTTGTTTGTTCTTGTTGCCCCCTTTTTATCCTTTCCCAACCGTGACGTGCCGTACCGTTCATGCATACGACGTTACGAACGGTTTTATTCTAAACGTGAGATCTGACGTGACGTGCCGTGCCGTATACGCACGCATACGTCCGTATGAACGGGCCTAAACGGAAGCACACGCGAAACAAAACTGATTATAGGTGCGAAGGCATCACGTCAAAATACGCGCCTTACCGAGTGAAATACGATGGTGTTGGTGAGCCACCGCCAAACGCACGCCACTTAGGTCACTGTACGCAAATGGCGATTTTCAGTTGCGATGCCGACCGTTACAGACAGATTTTGGAGGAGAAACAGAAATCAGCTGCGACGCCTGCGGAAACGCCGTATGAAATTGTGAGTGGGAAATTTTTTGGTAAAATTGGATAACAATGTCTTTTTCCGGCTTTCGAAAGATATCCATATAGCGCCGAACTCGGTGGTTTATTGTTGTACAGTTTTAACGATGTAACGATGTAACGATGTAACGTTTATCTTACCAAGGTAGTGACACGATGCCGAAGCATCGAAATAGGTAATACCCGTTAGTACAAAATACAATGAAACAATCAATAACATCACGCATTCACCACCACACGAACAAAACACGATGAACTGACTGAGCTGACTGAGCTGAGGTTCTGAGAATTTGAATTTTGAACTTTTTTCAAAACAAGTTATCAATCACGAAAACTGTCACACACGACGAAACATTAACAAATAAAATAACTAGCGAGAATCAAACTCATGACTGCCCGGTCAAAACTGTTCAAAACAAAACAGATAATCCACTTCATCGACGATACGAATACGAATTCAAATTGCCGCACAATCTCAGTGCACAAGACGAAACTCGACTGGCTTCTGAAGTTTCTGACGTATTAACAAAAGAAATCCTGAAAGAACACAAAAGGATTAGCAACGGAACACCACAAACATTTTCCGACCACAAGCAGGGCAATGTTGGCAAGTTTAGAAAAAGTTGAAGTGAAAGGGGACATTGAACACAATGTAATTGTTTGTTTGTTTTTCTTTTTTTTTCTTTTTTTAAAGCAAGAATGTTTAATGGACCTAAGATCAATTTATCAATTCGCAAAGTTTTTCTCAATGGGAAAGGAAGAGCAACGGAGAGCGGCATCCCCAGGTCCACGGAAATCAAGCCAGAAGGGAGGGGAAACGTGTCGCAATAAATTTATGGATGAGTTGAGATTCGTTTGCAATAAGCCTATTTTTGAAAGAAGAGGTTGAGGGAGCTGAGACTGTGTCTTGATTCAGACTGTTCCAGAGTTGGATGGTTCGCACGGCCCAAGCACCAGCTCTAATTGACGTCTTTACAGGCGGTGTGTTCAGTTTATGTTGATGACCTCTAGTACCAAATTCCCCTTGGTGAACCTCAAAGAAGTCTGATAGATTTAAGACATAACACTTTGCATTGATAAATTTGTAAACCATTACCAGGTCTGACACAATTCTCTTGAATACAAGTGAACTTTGCTGCAAATCAATGAGCCGCTGGGTGTATGATGTTTCAAAATTTACACCTTCGAGATACTTTGTGAAACTTCTTTGAACGGATTCCACTCTCTTCAAAAGACCTACTTGAGACGGAGACCAAACCGAATTTTCATTTCGTTGTCATCGCGGTTGTGGAAGTTTGTTCAGTGAAGAGAAATGCAATAAGCCATTTTTTCGATTTCCGCATTTTTCGGAAATATAAAGAATTGGTGTTTTTATGCTGCTGGTCTTTGCCGTCACTTTGCCTTTTTTTTTCCCCAACTTTTTATCATTTTTTGTCGTTCTGAGTTTTAAGATAGGCTTTTTGAGTCGACCGACCCGGCCTCCACACCTCTAGGCACAATTTCAAAAAAGTTTTCAAATTCAGTCAAATTTAAGACCAATCGAACCGCCTTGATGCCCTGAGTTCGAAAATCATATTTTTATCTTAATCCAAGCTTTCTTTATGCTTCAAAATTGAGAAAACCCTAATTTTCGACCCCCTTGTAGTCAAACTGCTCTAGCTCGCTTCTGCTTGAAGCTATTAACAAAAATCAAACACCAATCAATTCTCCTTGTGTTTGCGCACATTTTTCGCTGTTGTACTATAGGTTGAAAATGTTTTTTCATGCTTTGTATTTTTAAAAAACTGCAGAGGTTGGTGGTTTTTCACGTTTTTCGGTACTTTAGAAACGTTTGTGGGGTATAGTTTCTAGGTAATTCTGAAAGATCTGCGAAAAATGTATATACATGTAAAATTTCAGCTTTATAAAGCGTCGCCGGGACTCACACGATACAAAACAAAATGGCTTGTCGCATGCGTTTTTGGTCAATATGCCGCATGCAGGGTGTTTCCTCCCACCCCCCAATTTTTTTGGGGCCACCTCAGGTGCTGCAACCGTGACTAAAAATGGGTTTTCGCGTACGCTGAGTTCAAAAATCTTATTTAGAATTTTGCCCGACGTTTCTACTGTGCCCTAAACGCGTATGCCATGGGGATCAGGAGGGAAATTTCCTTAACAAAATAAATTTAATTAAAAAGCGCGTCACAAGACACCTGAAATCCTGTTACAATTACAAATCGAGGTCGCTGAGTCTGCATATAATGTTTATTTTGCTATACGGATTACTCCGCACCCTAAAAACGGCCTCTATGGGGACGGAAAGGAAAAAAACTGGAAAAAATCGGAAACTAATCAAAAAATATATGAAAACTGCGCCGTAAATACAAATCGAGGTTGTTGAGTCTGAATGTGATGTTTATTTTGTTATACAGATTACTCCGCACCCTAAAAGCAGCTTCTATAGGGACAGAAAAGGAAAAAAATTAAAAAAATCGGAAACTAGTCAAAAAAATTTGAAACTGTGCCGTAAATACAAACCAAATTCGCTGAGTTCGAATATAATGTTTATTTTGCCATATGAACTATTTCGCACCCTAAAAACGGCCTCTATTGGGACGAAAAGGGAAAAATTAAAAAATAATCGAAACTAGTTAAAAAATCTGAAAACTATGCCACAAACACAAACCGAGATCGCTGAGTTTGAATATGATGTTTTTATTTTGCCTTACGGTTTACTACGCACCTAAAAACAGCTTCTATAGGGACGAAAAGCGAGAAATCTGAAGAAAATCGGAAACTAGTCAAAAGAATCCGTATAGCAAAATATACATCATATTCGGACTCAGCGACATCGATTCAGATTTTTTTGGCTAGTTTACGGATTTTTTCAATTTTCTTCATTTTCATCCCTGTAAAAACTATTTTTAGGGTGCGGAGCAATCCGCATGGCAAAATGAACAGCATATTCGGACTGAGCGACCTTGATTTCTATTTATGGCACAGTTTTCAGATTTTTTGACCAGTTTCCGATTTTTTCCAGATTTTTCTTTTTTCGTCCCTATAGAGACCGTTTTTAGGGTGCGGGGTAATCCGTATAGCCAAATAAGCATTATATTCGGACTGAGCGACCTTGATTTTTATTTATGGCACAGTTTTCAGATTTTTTGACTAGTTTTCGATTTTCTCCGAATTTCTCCCTTTTCGTCCTTATAAAAACTGTTTTTAGGGTGTGTAGTAATCCGTATAGCAAAATAAACATTATATTCGGACTCAGCGACCTCAATTTGTATTTACGGCATAGTTTCCAGATTTTTTTGACCAGTTTCCGATTTTTTATTTTTTTCCCCTTCTGTCCCCATAGAAGCTGCTTTTAGGGTGCGGAGTAATCCGTATAGCAATATAAACATCATATTCAGACTCAGCAACCTCGATTTGCATTTACGGCACAGTTTTCATATATTTCTTGACTAGTTTCCGATTTTTTCAAATTTTTCCCTTTCCGTCCCCATAGAGGCCGTTTTTAGGGTGCGGAGTAATCCGTATAACAAAATAAACATCATATTCAGACTCAGCAATCTCGATTTGTATTTACGGCACAGTTTTCATATGATTTTTTGATTAGTTTCCGATTTTTTCCAGTTTTTTCCCTTTCCGTCCCCATAGAGGCCGTTTTTAGGGTGCGGAGTAATCCGTATAGCAAAATAAACATTATATGCAGACTCAGCGACCTCGATTTGTAATTGTAACAGGATTTCAGGTGTCTTGTGACGCGCTTTTTATTTAAATTTATTTTGTTAAAGAAATTTCCCTCCTGATCCCCATGGCATACGCGTTTAGGGCACAGTAGAAACGTCGGGCAAAATTCTAAATAAGATTTTTGAACTCAGCGTACCCGAAAACCCATTTTTAGTCACGGTTGCAGCACCTGAGGTGGCCCCAAAAAATTTGGGGGGTGGGAGGAAACACCCTGCATGCGGCATATTGACCAAAAACGCATGCAACAAGCCATTTTGTTTTGTATCGTGTGAGTCCCGGCGACGCTTTATGAAGCTGAAATTTTACATGTATATACATTTGTCGCAGATCTTTCAGAATTACCTAGAAACTATACCCCACAAACGTTTCTAAAGTACCGAAAAACGTGAAAAACCACCAACCTCTGCAGTTTTTTAAAAATACAAAGCATGAAAAAACATTTTCAATCTATAGTATAACAGCGAAAAATGTGCGCAAATACAAGGGGAATTGATTGGTGTTTGATTTTTGTTAATAGCTTCAAGTAGAGGCGAGCTAGAGCAGTTTTACTACAAGGGGGTCGAAAATTAGGTTTTTCCCAATTTTGAAGCGTTAAGAAAGCTTGGATTAAGATAAAAATATGATTTTCGAACTCAGGGCATCAAGGCGGTTCGATTGGTCTCAAATTTGATTGAATTTGAAAACTTTTTTGAAATTGTGCCTAACGAGGGTCGGTATTGTGAAAAAGCCTATCTTAAATATTGCTTGCTGATCAAAGATTATTACGTTGAATTGAAAAACAGGCTCTAATCAAAATGACTGGCAAATTTTTGAAAATTCGGCAAAAAAATCTGTTGATTTTATCGATGATGAAACCAGCGTTAACAAAACCACACAGTAACAAGTACGTGCTGTCGTGACTAAATCAGGTTATGATCGAAAGCAACAAATTCAGCAAAAGCACGATAGTTGAAAAAAACTGTTTTCAAAAAGAAACTGAAAATGCTGCGATTTTTAAAAGGTATAAAGCATCGACGGCTACAAATTGCTTTGAAAATGAACGATCATTACATGGTAAATGAACAACATTCGCTTGAAGCAGCTCAAAATCAAAATCCAATGCGTTTTTAGTCCGGGTCGCGGGCACAGGTCAAAAGGCCAAAATCCACACAAAAATAACAACTGTATTTTGTCAGCTAACCGTGCCGTAGGCACGGGTTATCTGCTAGTTTCAAAAAAAGTAAAACAAAATTTAGCTCCTAGTTTGCTGGTTGATAACATCAAAATTGAGAAGTCCATATTGTGACAGACCCACAAGACTCGAAAGAACTTTCTACGTTGAAGTTAGTTGGATTGGAAGTTTTAGCTTAAACGAAAAGAACTGAGGCACTACATTACAATATCATATTCCTAAACTCAAGTAAACTCCTAAATCCTAAATTCAAGTAAGTACGCCCAATCAGCTCGCTCTATATTTCAGTTCCAATCGGCTAGTTGCAGTATATTCCAAAAAAGTTTGCCTGATTGATCAACAGTTGAGCGGCCCGCCAAAACCAAATAATTTCGCATCATTTCAGTTCCATTCTTATTGACGAGTCAAACGGACACACGTTCCGTCTGTACCACCAGCCAGACGCCAGTGGGCGCGCGAGAGGCGGCGCTTTCGGTTTCGACCAACCAGCACCGAGTAGCTTAGCTTCCAGCCAATCAGCGTCGACGCTCCGCCTCATCTACCCGGCGTATCTAGCGCCGCAAGCGGTCGGTCTACTCGCTAGCCCGAGTGAAACATCATCCAGTAGTGGCGTGCCGTCACGCGCGAACTCGACCAGTCCGGCGGGGATGAATGCGAGATTTCGAAATCGTAAACGAAAATCTGTGTCCGATGGTGAAGATGAAAAGGAAACAGGGCTGGATTTTGGGCAAACCGGCGTTCAGGCTGAATGTGACAATGGTCAGTGGTGGTTGAATGGGGAGAAAGTTGAATGAACCAGCGGTTTTGTGATTTGCTTTTTGCTATTTTATCGTTTTTTTCTGCGCAATTTTTAACAATTTAGCAAAACGGTTTGCTTGATTTCTATTGCACTGCCTTTCGTTTCTGTTTTTCTCAAAAAGTCTTCCGATTCAGTGGTGCTCCCTTTCAAGCTCGTGATTTGTTTGCTTTTATACTGTTTGATGTTTTGAATCTGTTTTGGTTTGTGCTCTTTGGACTTTTTTGTCGAACATAATAAAATATCACCAGGCAAATCGAAGGTAATGTTTCGCAATGTTTAGAAATGGAACTTCAATTACACTCAATCTGTGGCCAGCCGGTCTGTTTGTCGTTTCTATCTATCTACACACCTTAGTATCTTACTTTTCATCATCCGTGCTTGACAAAACGAGATCTTGATTGCAAGCAAGGTGGTTGATCAGATAATCAGTTCTAAGCAAAACAAAGCAAAAAAGACGCTTTTCTATCTATCATTTTCCGACGGTTGTATAGAGTTCACCAGTTTTTCGATCAGATCGGCTGCAGACTTTGCGCGTTGCGCATGTGCAGAGTCGCTGGTTCGGACATGTCGGCCGGCAGGCACAGGCGTACTGCCATGATGACGTCACGCTCTTGACGGTGTTTATGAAAAGTGATGCAATGTTTGCTGATTGCAGTCGCTTTTTGACGGTTGAAAATGTGGAAACCGTGATTTGAAAAATTTGAATTCACCGATTCCAACGACGGGACATTGGTATGTACAGTGGCGGCCAAAAGTGTTGGAACGCTGCGCGTGTGTGCTGTGTATTGCGCGCGTGTTGCATCAGCCGTACAAACGCTATTACAAGAATTCAAGGACAACGTTGGGTTCCCGGGATACTTTTCGTTCCAAGACTTTTGGCCGCCACTGTAGTTATTGTCTTGACTATTTTGTTCTGAACTTTTTAAAAATGATTCCGACGGATCATGAAACTTTCGGCTGTTTGAAAATCCGCCCTCACAAATAATTGACTTTGACATGCAATGTCCCGCGTTCAGAGGTTTTTTGTATTGCGGTACGGATTTCATTGACATTCATCGTGTTTCAATTCTCTGCTCAATCGATAACTTGGCAATAGAAAAAAAACTCAAAAACATTTTAATTTTTCTGATCTGCATTTCAAAAATAGTGTACCACTGATCGTGACCCGTCCATCGCGCTGACACAGACGGCACGCCTCCTCGCTGACTCGACCGAGCACGTCCCGCAGGTAGCTGTCGGTCACTTTTGCTGCCTCGTCGCTCAGACGCCATTGACCGGCCGTAGGTGGCGGCACCTGGGCGGGATGAGCAGTTTGGTTTGTGTTTGTCTGGCTTTTTGGGCAAGTCCTGGTCTGAAGACAGCGCACTCCGTGTATAATACGGAACATATGTTGCATAGTCACGAACAAACACACAGGCACAAATGCGCTAGCGCACACACGCTGCTGATCGTGCATGTGTGTGCGTAGTATTGTTTGTAACTGTGCGACGTTACCGTGTTATAATAGAGTGCACTGTCTCTGGAGCTGGACTAGGACTTTATTTATATCTTTTTTGTGGTTACCGCTTGTACAAGGTTGGTTTGGTAAAAAAGTCCTGGTTTGAACTGGAATACTTTTCAGCACAATGCGCTGTGAGGTTTAATTGCTGCAAGGATAAACCAACACACTAGCACAGTAACACGTGTGCGTCGGAATATCGCAGAACTGCCAGTGTGTTTGGTTGCGTAAAAGACGGTTTCAAGACGAGAACTTTTTGATGAAAAGCATGATTTTTTTTGTCAGAAGCGAACCTTTTCCGTGAGCAACTTTTTGACGTAGCGGCGGAATGAGGAACGACCAGTCTGTAACTGTTGTGGCGCCATGGCAATAATGTTGCAGTTGGATCCTGGTTGGTGCGGCTTTTCTGTTCTGTTTATTTAGTCGGGGAGACGATGATTACAAGTAAAAGAACACCGTTTTCAGACTAGTTTTTAGTGGTTCGAATTGAAAAATGAAAAGAACATTTTCTCAACTAATTTTTTTTTAAATTTATACCAAGACGCAGACTACTGTGTATCTATTTCACACAACCTCAACACAAAAACAAGAAAAACCACGTTGAGCAACAAACAAGAATCATGAATCGATCCGCATTCACAAAAACAAAGCGTCCATCAATCAGAACCCAGACAATTTCAGCACGAAACGTCGATGTGGTTTCTTCTTGGTGAATTTGACGCAGAAACATTGTAATCCCGACTCGGAGTTCTGATCAAGCGTACAGTGACTCCATTTTCCGACTCCGAACGTCGAGTCGAGCGCTGACTGCACTTGGGTCTTTGAAATTCCGGCTGGGTTGATGCCTGAAAAATTAAAGTTTTTTTTATTACAACTAGATTGAAAATTAATAATTAGCAAGTAACCATCCAAACTTGAAAAAATGGTTAAACAAGCCTTTATTTGTCTTTTGTGTTGAGCTGATTACCTTAACAATTAAAAATACTTGAACTATTTTCCCAGTGTCGTCTCAATATTACAAATTCCGCATTCACTAACACTTCCTCTCTTGCACATGCCCGCTTTTCAGTTCAATCTCGATTTCATCGCCGCGTTCCTTCGTGTCAAACAACGTCATCAGCCGCATGGCATCCTCCAACGTTTCCGGCAGACTACCGCCGGCCAGTTTCAGGTTGGCCAATTTCGGACAAGACGAGAACAGTTGGAAGCACTTTTTCGTTTCACTGAAACCATACACTCGTAAATGTTGCTTCGCTTGAGAAGCCGCAAACAGAAAAATACAAATAACCAAGTTGTAGGATGGTTCTCTGCATTTCGGCCTGACCAAACAAACATTCTATACAGAAGAATGGTGGGTGGCCTCATCAGTGATAATGTCCCTCTAAAACCAAAAAAGCAGGAATTGTTTTGGAATAAAAATAAAAATAGTGTACTACGACGAACATCGCTGAGAAAAAGAGCGCTCCAGTGATCGCGAGCGTTTCCAAAGTGCCACCGAAGATGCCGACGATCAGTCGCCACAAATCCTGCGACACATTCATTCTGCTGTCGTGCACGTCAAGCTCCAAGTTTCGCAATTGAACGGCATCCGGTAGGTTGGACAGTAGTTCAATTGCGAGTTTCACCTTCAATTTTCCTTCATTGTCATTAATTCGACACAATATTCTTGCCATATCAACTATAGTCAACTATAGTTTTCTTCTTCAAAAAAGCCCACCTGTTCATTCGGCAACTTCTTTGCTGCGTGCACCGTTTTCGACTGTTGATCGCCGGGAAACTGCACCTTCAGGCTGGTCAGATTTACGTTCGCCGGTGACAGACATTGTATCTGGACGAATATAAAACGAACAGCAAAATTTGCACGACATCCCCCATGCAGAATCCGAAGAAAAGCGCGTTTTCTGTACCTGCGCCACCAGGTCGACATTGATCTCAAGTCGACTCAGATTTCGTGTCGCCTTCAGCTGCCGCAGCAGCGGAGCGATCAGTTCACAGTGGCTGTTCTCGTCATCCTCTCCATTCGCCGCAACGTCGACGCTGTCCGCGAATCGCCAGTGCACCGAGCACTTTGTCGACGACGTACGACTGTCCTGGAAGGCCAACAGTCGCGCAGCGCCCTCGAACCAATTCGCAAGGTACTCCTCGAACTGGTCGTTGCAGAGCTGCAGCCGGTGGTGGTGGCGGTTGGTGTGTTCGGTGCCTGTTTTTTGTATTTGGTGGTTTTGTATTTGTATTAATTTGTATTTTGTATTAATTTGCATTTGTATTAATATTTATAAATCAACCAATTTGTATGGTGGTTCTCTGCATTTCGACCTGGTCAACATCATATGCAGAAGAGGGGTGGCCTCATCAGTGATGTGCCCCTTTTGAACCACTTGAGTCGCAAAAGCCAGACATTCGTTTGTCGACTGTGATTGTTCATGGTTGATATGGACGATACTCAGTTAAAAGGACTATGATCTATTGTGATGTTGTCTGCTGTTTCGTGTCCGCAACAGTCCAAGCACGATTTTCTTTATCAAGAAATATTTGTGTTGAACTGACCAATATGTAGCGTGAAGTGATCAAGCTTGAATGCCAAATAATTTCTCGTGAATATTTCAACGACCATCTGCAATTGATGCGATGTGAAGAAGCCACCGGTGAGGTATTGTTGATCGTCTTGCATCACCCAGTTCACGAGAAAAATCTCCAGTTCTTTCACGCATTTGTTCAGCATCTGAAACGAAAAGACTAATTTTGCCTTTAAAGCTTTTATTTCTCTCTGAAGTTTTCCTTCAACAGGCACTGAGAAAACAGTTCAACAAAAAGTACCTAAAATCCTGAAGATTCTTGTTGTTGAACTACTTTTCAACAAAGGCGCATTGGTTTCTAAATCGAGCAAAACAGCCTTCTTCGCTTTATTGAAGCAATGGTAATTGAAGAGTGGCTTGGCACGCACCTTAACCCATTTCACGATAATCTTCGACGATTCGTCCTTGTTCAAATCGAGCTCCTTCTGTTCATTAGCACGACCATCGTCGTCGTCGTCCGTGGCAGCGTCCTTGCAACACGATCGATCTCGCGGAATTTGCACGATCAACATCGAATGATCGGCGGACAGTCTCAGAGTCGGCGGAATTTCGTCGATCGCAGCGTCTTTCTCGGTTGCGTCGTCGACGTCGGGCAACAGTCGAACGCGCAGCCGTCTCGGGTGTCGCGACCACGCCATCGGCTGGTGTAGGGCGGCGTTGAACCGGTGGCAGACCTTTTTTGCGTTTTTTTTTCATTTATGCTTTTTGACAGCTACAGTTATGGGCGTTTAGTTTGAAAAACAATGATTGAAATGGTAATATGACCTATTTTTTTAAACGTGTCCCACTGAAATGACGTCATGTGCCGCCAAACATGCGCTGGCCGTTCACAGCAAACCAGACTTTCCGTTTAGCCGATTTCTTCCCGTAAACAAATGGTGAATGTCGAATCAGTCACATTAAACTGACATTTTAGTGCTTGTACTGTGACAAACGGGCGTTTTTAAAGCCAATGACATCATTCTAGTCCGGACACGTTTGAATAAATCTACAATAGTTAATTACCTGTGAAAGAGCGGCTCTATCGTTCAGACTGATCACGTAGCTAAACACCAGCTGCAGTTGATGCTTCTCGGCCACACGAGCAAACGACCCGAGTGGATGCTCCATTGCGGATTTTGTTTGGATGGGTGCAATGAAACTGAATGCAAAGTGAAATTCTGCAGTTTTTTTGCTTCGTCAACTGCATGTTCCAGATTCAAAACTCAAATATGTCTGGGAAAATCTGCACGCATTGAACGCACAAGTACAGTGCCCACCATAATAAGTGGACGCACGCGTGCAATTGTGCGCACGCAGGTGCACCTAGGTGCACGCACGCAGTCGCACCATTTCAACACGTAAAGTATGCTTGCACCCCCTCAAAATGCCTGCGTCCGGTTGCGTGCGTTTGCGTGCAGTATCAAAATGAAAATGTCGCCCAGCTCACGATTCCCTTAGTCAATTTTAATAAGCCATGACTCAATCAACTCAGCAGAGTACCGGGAACACGTTGATGTGTCGTTTGTTGTTGGGTGTTGTTTTAATCAACATCGGTGGGCTCGCAATAAAAAACAGTGTGAAAAACGACAAAACACAAATTTATGATGACTTTAGTTTTAGCGATCAAATTTTTTCACAAAAATGAAATCAACAAACTACAAACGGCACAAAAAAATGTTTCCGGTGCCCCATTTCTTGGTTCCATTCGTGTTTTTCAACAAAAATGGTGGCTTGGGCGAACTGCGGTGCACGCAAACGGCCGCAAGCAGCACACACTGTAACGACAAGCTTTTCGTATAAAAAATACATTTAGCGTTTCCTGAGGGTGATTTTCAGAAGCAAGAGTTTCAAATTCGCAATAAAGATCGGCTAATATGCTGTGTGCATAAAGATCTGCCTAGATGTATTGTCAGCAAGTTGGCAATAAGCTGTGCGTTGCTTTCACAACACGTTGTAAAACGATATGCACCACATTCCGCTCAACTAAGCTTTCTACGCTTGTGGTAAACAGTTGGTTTTATGTGCCTTTTTTCAACATTCGGTGCTGCTCACTCACACACACAGAAGCCACAAGAAATAAAGACTGATGATGGTGACCATTCCTCAAGTGTATTATATGAATCCACGGAGCGTGCACGTGAAACTTGAACTGAACATGCGGTTTGACTATCACCGTACATTTTTTATGTCGGACAGAAAACAAGGAAACTGAACATGGGAGCATTTTTTTACATATGAGCCGTTGTGTCAATGTGTTGGATCATTCACTATCTTTTGTAATCAGTGTCACACACCAAAAACAATATTGTCCAGTTAGTTCCTGATAAACAATTTCAATCAATCAATCAATCAATCATCATCCTTTGCGCGAACCAAAAATGTGCTTCTTCGACCTGGGTGACACGGATGATGGGAAATGGGGCTGCTGCTGCGGCTGTCTGCACATCTACATCGGCACTTGGTGTTTCATCATGCACGACTTGTTTCAGTTGACCGTCATGCTGTTGGGATACCGGGTGTGCTGGGACATGTTCAGTTTTTTTGGTTTTAGCTTTTAATGGCAGAAAGCCCGTCGGAAAATAGCCATTGGTAAGAGTAGTTACAAAGTGGTAACGTAATGCACATTTCTAAATTACAAATTTCGTTTAGGGCTCAGAGAAATCACTCAACATTATTCCGTACATCATCTGCTACGTCAATGTGCCGTTCACGTTGCTTGGAATATTAGGTGCGCGTTGAAAAGTACAACCTTTTCTTGTTCATCTTGAATTGTGGAAATCAACATCAGATCAGAACATAATTATGTGTGAGCTAAAAAGTTTTAGTTTGACAACGACAATGCACTTTACAATGGCACGATTTTCAGGCCAGAACATCACTTTTTTGAAAAACTGTCTGAACTTGCGCAGGATTCCTGTTGCGTCGTCCGCTGCTCATGACAATCTACGCCATCCGTACTCTGTTGTTCGCATTGTTCTGCGGCATCTGGACCGCTGTTCTGTTTCAATTCGTTAGTGTTGATTATTTTTTTAGCAAATCGTCTGACAGTCCCAGAGACGATTATTTGGACATACTGTATGTGTACAGTTACACAGTAGTTGTCGTTAGGTGGTGGTGACTAATGTGTGTACTAATAGTCTGCGCATGGAACTTCATGGAAATTTAGATACATGAAAAATGACTGTTCTTAGTTTGCACTTGTCTTTACTCCATTAGTGCAAACTTCTGATAACTAGAACTCAATGAATCAATCAACACACACTTGCCCGATGATATCCGTTTTTGTCCATAAAACAAAACATCGTCACCAAAGAAATCGCGTATAAATATAAAAACTACAAAGCCCCAAAAAAACTCACACCACCACACACAGGGCGAGGGCGGTTTCTCGCAGACGATCGTAGCGATCGTTTGGATGTTCAGTTTCCCGGTGTACGCATACGGATTCTGCACGGTGAAGAAGTGTATCGCGTGGATGAAGTCGACCGAGTACGACTTTGGTAAGCCGCCGAATCTACTGGCGAAGGAGAAACAGGAGGATAGCGACCGTGAGAGTAGTAGTAGCAGTAGCAGTAGCGGTTTGTCGTCAGATGAGAGTGACTCGGACGACGACAAGGACAAGGACAAGGACAAGGACAAGATGGAGGAAGAAGACGGTGATGAAGAGGAAAAAGCAGCAAACGTTGCTGAAAAAGACAATAAGAAGAAGAATAAGGCGAAATCGAAAACAACCAGCGTCAAAAAGGAAAAGCCGAAAAGAACACCGCCGAGAAAAGAAGGCGCCACTAGTAAATCGATGAACCTTTTCGTGTAGAATGTTTGTGTTTTTTTTCAATGATTTTTTAATTGTTCTTTGCTCTGCTTTGCGCTTTTTTACCTTGCTTGTACAAGAGTATGCAATTCAGACTTTTATATTAGGCGTCACTGTTAACCGAGAAAACTTTAGGGGCAACATTCCTTGTATTATGCAGTATTGATATTGGAATATGTCATCATTTCTCATCGCCGTCATGCGGCATGCCCCCGTCTCGCACAGCGTGTTGCAAAAAAAGCCACTTTTAAAAGACCATACTCTTTTTTCCACGTGTTTTGTTGCGCAGTCGCAAACACACCGGCACACACACAACACATCCGCGCGCAGCGTTCGCTGGTCTCTTTGTTTTTTGCGTGTTCGGTAGTGAATCAATGATGAGTCGTGTGTGAACAAAAGGGCAGTTCTCAGAAAAGGACACCATCGTAGTACTTTTAAAAGTGTAAAAAGGTATCGTTGCCAAAAACACACATTAGAAAACGCAGCCAAACAAAACACAATCTTGTACAGTATTATTGCCGACTCGATGGTCACTCGAAGTGTTCCTTTTTACACTTTCTTTTCATCTCCGCCGTCTCTTCGTGCTTGCCGCTGCAATCGCGTCGAAGTAGGCTGTCTGCCTTTCGAACACTGTTCTCAGTTCGTCTCGGAATTGCTGCTGGATATACTGCGCGCAATCGTGTGGAACTAGAAAGAACGAACGTACGAAATGAGAGTTTTCGGGAAAAAAACATTTTAAAAATACAATCGTTCGTACGATCTTTGCAGTAGTGTCCGCTTTCGATCGATTCCAAGCAGACGTGACGTGTGTAGTCGCATCGGATGGTGCACTCGAGGCCAGGCGACGCCGGATTGTGATCGTAGAAATCCTCGTAGTAGTCGCCGCCTTTGGGAAAATTGGATAAAACAATTTAGCCTGCTTGAAGGACGAAACACGTTAAACATCTTTAACACGCTCTGTGACAGCTCACGTTATCTCTGTTTAACGCACACTGAAACTTGTGGAGTAAACACGCTCACGTTATCTCTGTTTAACGCACATTGAAATTTGTAGAGTAAACACGACGCTAAATAGGTGTCCAAACAAACAGGTGCCCTGTCCCCTGCCAGTGTGCCGAAACGAAATGCCGGTCTAATAGCCATACATAAACTCACATTGATCCGGATTGTCTAAAATGTGATCAAAGATCGGCTGATAAGCTTCGGACAGTTCGGCCGCTTCCAAGTCGCCCGGTTGCGGCTCATAATGATGGTGGTCACCATGGTCACCGCCGTAATCGTCGCCGTCTGTTGAGTCGGTCGTGAAATGTGAGCCGTCAGTGTCTGGGCCCGCCTCATCGGCAGCGCGCGCGGCCGCCTCGTAGCAGTGTTGCGACACTAGTATAGCCAAACAAAACACCTTCCCCGTCAGCTCTGTCTGTCTAGTCCGCCTGCGATATTACAAATCCGGAATCCGTAAACGTTTGTGTGTGATGGTCGTTTTAGGTATGATATTTGCAGTCATGCTTAAAAATGGAAGCGGCATTTCATGATGCAGTATTTAGTGACGCGTAGCTGTGTGTCGAAAACATAGCAACGTGGTGACTAAACGGTGCTTCTTCATGAATGCCCCTCAAGTCAAAAGTCTTGTGTGCGTTATAACCATAGCCTTATTTGTTATGGCTTTGTATTGCATCCAACAATCATTTTCACTGCTGATCTGAATAAGCGCAAAAATGATGTGAGCCCTTCTGGGGGTGTGCCCGCCGCGTAAATGACGGGTTTTTTTAGTACTGACACTGTGTAATCCGGGCGGGTCTTTTTTCCAATTTTTGTCGCGACAACGCAGAAAACTTTGTGTGTCCGCTAACAACAACAACAACAGCACTCGCTCAACGTGCACTCACGATCGACGCATTTGAAATGGAACGTCAGCTCGTTCACCAGGCAGATTTGTCGCTCGAAGTCGCACTCGGCGAGACACTCGTTGATTGGCGCGTAACTCGAGTCGGTGTACATGTCGCCGCCTGTAAAATGGAGCAGAAAGTGACTGAAAATGGGAAGAAACAGTACATGTGTGTTAGTTATTCAGCAATCTAAATTATAGGCAACCAGCTGATTGGTTGGTGCTCACGTGCATACATGCGTTCTGTACAGGACAGACTCCGCCGCCTCCACAACAGCGCGTGCACACGAAAGCATGCCTCCGCTGGTTGCCTATGGTATTCAATACGAAAAAAACACTTCAACCCAAACGTTGTGATTCAAAACGGCTGAAAAATGCAAAAATGCGACAAAGAGCGCTTTGTGCCATGGGAACGACGACAATGAAAAAACGTTTCGCACTCACAAATATCGTCGTTATCGAGCACAAAATGGAACGCAGCGGGATGCATGCCCTTTGTCGGCGCCAGCGGGGCTTGCACTGCAGTGTCGCTCAACTCGAGCAGAACAATGCCGAAAATCAGCAGTTTCATGTTTTTTTTAATTAAATTAGCGTTGTATACGGTATATCTGGTTGGGAAATTGAAGAAAACTTCCGTGCGGGGAGCGCGCACGCTGATGGTTCAAGTTAGACGGCGTCCAGAAGTCTACAGTTGACACGCACACTGTAAAAACGCAAAGTATTCTTGTTGTGGTGTTTGGCTTAGTGGCGCGGTGTATCATTCATATGTAACACATGTGAAAACGAAATTATGGAGCAAAGTCCGATTTTTTTCTGTACTGACTAGCCGAGGACAGTGAATTGGCTATTGTAACTTTTGTTGAACTTTATATATGGGATGGAGATGTAAACATGACAACCGAACGAAACACACGAATCGGTTGAAACAAAGTGTTGACCAGTGGTGTGTGTAAAACTTGGTGTCGCGCGTTTTGTTTTGAACCTTTAAACACTCCAATATACTGTAACTATCGTTCCGTGTCGATGTACGTTTGTTGTTTTTGTTATTACTCAGTCATAAAAAATGCCCATTATTTTCAACTGCGCGACCGATTTAATTGCTGATATGTAAAAATGCTGCAGAAAACTTCCCAATTTGCCGGTTACCGGTTGAATCCGGATTTCATTACGCGACCGCAACGTCTTGAACGTGCACTGCGTATGTTTACACGGTGGGTCAAAAGTATGAGAACACAACAACAATCACGCGTACACACGGTGTTTTTTTGCAAGATTCTAGTGTGTTCAAGAAGTCTGGATGGGACAGTTCTTAATTTGTTAAAAAAACTCCAAAAACTGTTTTCGCAATCACAAAACAGGGCTTTTCAAAATTCAAATCGCTCTTTTGTTTTTGTTTTTCCCGTAAAAAGCACAGCCGCGCATGTTCGCTTACTTTTGGCTGCCGTTTTTGTGAAACACACATTACCGAAATTTTCAGTTTTCTTTCCGGTTCAATCCAGTTCCAAAATATTGTACAGCAGCAAAGAAATAATAAAAAATTATGATCAATTCTACTGCGCATATGATACAGCAACTTCAATCATGTGGTTGTGGTGGCAAAACAAGTTTGCAGTTGCGATATTTTTGTACCCGCAAGTATAATTAACCTCTCAGTTTTTCAAAAGTAATATTACTGAAGTACTGCAAATATGGAACACATAGAAAGTTGCCAAATATCGTAACGTCATAAAACGGCAGTCTTAAGGCCGTTCATACTGACGTACACTTGACATATCGACGTACGTCAAGGACACGTCTCCATGGACGGCAGTACGCAATAACACGAGACCTGACGTGACGTGCCGTGCCGACGTGACGTGACGTGCCGTGCCGTATGCGCATGCGTCAGTATGAACGGGCTTTTACTGTACTGTCAGTGTCAACACTGCACATGCAGCTGACGACAAAAGTGAACTCCGAACGGCCGAATTCCAAAAAAAGTTTATCAGTTAAAAAAACCAAAAATATGGTGTAAAATGGATGAAATCGGGACGAAAGACGCACAAAAAAAGTTGCATGACGTCACATTGACAGTCGTCAGTCCTCAGACAAGATCAGTTGTCAATAAATATGAAAAGACTGTTGACTGCAATGAAATCATGAAAGCATATGGTTGAATCATTATCTTTTGAGACCGCAAAAAAATAAAACAGTCAACGAAGGTGTTTTAAAGTTTTTGAGAAAATAGAATAAACTGCATCCCGCCGCAAATTGTGTTGCGATATCAGATCATCGGTTGTTTCTTTTTTATTTCTCCTTTCACACAAACTTCTTCATTGACGACCAGTTTATACACGTGTTTTTTTTTATTTCCGTCGCCTCTTTGTCGCTGCTTCGAGTGCCTCAAAGTAAGCCGTCTGCTTCTCAAACACTGTTCTTAGCTCCTGACGGAACTCCCGTTGAATAAAGCGGGCACAATCGAATGGCACTGAAAGACAGAAGAAACGACGACACATGGTGAAAAGACAATATTAGCGTAAACGGAAACGCAGTCACCGTTGCGCAGTAACCAAACAAACACACAGACACACACAACGATGCAACGATTCTACATGAGCACTGTAAAAATTCGGTTGAAAACGCCAGCATAGAACCGCCAGTAGGTTCGGTTTTCTGAATTAGCAACGAAAAAAGCGTTTTGGCGAGGTTCTTTCTGTCGGTCCACTCACCCAGCACAAAATTTGCAAGTTACGGTTGCTTGACGGTATGAGTTTTGTTCTGAGCGCAAGAGACCAACTGTTATTTTTGGTTTTCCTGGCATTTTTTGCGCGTTTTATACCAGTTGCAAATGCCAGTTTGCGGTAGTTAACGATTTTTATTTAACGCCAATGAAAACGCTCGACTTACAGTGCAAAAAATAATAATCTCTTTGCCTGTGTGTATGTTAAAAGTTTTTAAAAAAAACAGCAACTCATAATTAAATTTTAACAACCAACGTACATAGTTTGCAAAAGTGTCCGTCTTCAATCGACTCCAGACAAATGTAACGTCGATAGTCGCATTTGATCGTGCATTCGAGACCGGGCGACGACGGATTGTTGTCGTAAAAGTCCTCGTAGTAATCGCCACCTGTGCAAACAAAAACTCTGCAAATAAAAAAGAGAAACAAACGTGCGTTCAAGAATCTATCAGAACAAAAGATTTTGTAAAAATGAACTGAGGAGTTACGACTATATTGAGAAAGCTTCTTCCTTCATTTTAAAGGATCGGAACACATTGTTCACCAGTGTGTTCAAAACCACCCACAAAACCATTGTTGTAATTAACTGAGCAACTGGGAAGACACTGTTCACTAAGATCAAGATAAGACTGCATATTTTCAAATTTTGCTCAGCTAAATAAACTTTTTTACGAGTGTGTCAGACGTTCGACACCCCCCCCCCGCGAAGCTCACATTGATCCGGGTTCTCTAGAATATGATCAAAGATCGGTTGATACGCCTCCGACAGCTGTTCCGCCTCCAGCTCCCCTGGCAACGGTTCTTGGTCTTCGGTATCCGATCCGCTGCTGAAAAACGACGACGCCGACGTATCGACCACAGGCCCCGCCTCTTCGGCTGCTTTCGCGGCCGCTTCGTAGCACGCCGTTGGCACTGTTGTGGTCGAGAACAAAGGATTTTTTTGTGTGTTGTTGTTGGAATTTTTAGGCGATGCTTTTAATCAGATTAAACCAAGAGAAGCGTACAGAACGCCATTGAGTAGGGCGCCCATCGAGTGATCTCTGTTATTAAGTGCCTATACACCCCTCGGCGGGGCTCGAATCTCTGTCAGTTGAAAACTGTTGAAATTGAGATGAAACCTATGTTGTTTGAAAAAAATCAGCTGAATACAATAATCTTGCTTTTCAAAATCGATACATGCCGAAAAGTTTTATTGACCACCTTTTCCTTAGTGCATTGAATCAATCATCCAGTTAGTTATGCGAAGAAGACGCTTTATGAAAAGATTATTGAAGAAGACGCTTTTGCCAGTATCTGTCTTTGGCAATGCCCAAAGTCAACATAAAGTATAAATAGCAACGAAAAAGCACGGCAAAAATGCTTACAATCGACACATTTGAAATGGAACGTCAGCTCGCTAACTTTGCAGATTTGCTTCTCAAAGTCACAATCGGCGAGACACTCGTTTATGGGCGCATAACTAGCATCGGTGTACATGTCGCCGCCTGCAAATGAACGAACGTAATTTAATAAAAAAACACAAAAAAAAGATCTGCACACGTGGCTTTGGAGCTCAAAAAAACAATCAGCCTGACAATCGTGCCCCGTGACGAGGTCGGGAGCAGGGAGCTTCTGGGGCCCCAGTACTACAAGGGCTTCAGTAGTAGGAGGCCTGAACTGCATCATCATTGGTATGGAGGATTGAACTCGCCATCTTTTGATGGGAAGGGCGAGTCATTTCCACTGAGCCACGTAGGTAGCTGAGTACCTATGACGTAGAATTTCCGAAAACTTTTCACTGTATTTTCACTCACAAACATCCTGGTTTTCGAGCACGTAGGTGAACGCGGCGGGATGCATGCCCTCCGTTAGACCAGCAGCCAGTTGCGATTGCACATTTCTGCTAAACTCGAAAAGAGCGACTCCGAAAATCAGAAGTTTCATTGTTTTGAACCGATGATTTATAATTTTCGGTTGATTACAACGGTTTATTGTACGTATGACGGTTTCCACTGCAAAAACATTGAACACATGCACTGAACAAGACGTGCAACAGTGAAATTTGAATGAAAAGTAAAGTTTTTTTCTAGAACACGATATAACCATACACAGCAGCAAACATTTTCATTTCTGTATATGGGCTTTTTTGTCAATTCACAAATTGGTCGTTGCGTGACGTATACACGCAAACGTAAACAAAACAAGTGACAACCGCAAAAACTTTCTGTTACGCAAAACTCGGTAAAAACGCAATAAAGTAATGATCGGTTTTGTTTTGCTTTTTGGTTTGAAATCGCAAAGACGTGGGTTCGAACTCCACTCCCGAGTATTCGCAACTTTTCCGAGATGCCCGCATTTCTTGTAAAAGAAACGTGCTTGTATACAGCATGGCCGAATAAATAAGGCAGTCTCATTCAAGGCGAGATTAGTCGCAGACTAGGAGTTGCCTTTCCAAAAAATGCCAAGATATTCGCCAATCGAGTGCGCAATGTATAAAGAATGACAGAATAGCACGAATAGGTAACCAATTTATTTTGAGAAACATGCCAAATTAGACCAAATTGGGTTTTTGAACGTCTTTTTTCTTTCATTCAAATTTCGCGCGCTCCTTGCACCCTGAAAAAGCTGCCATGTTTAATCGGCCATACCGTACATGCTTTGTGTTCCCAACCATTTGATCGCCGCACTGAAGAAGTTAAATCCCGAAAGCTACATTTTCAGTATTTTACCGATAATCAAAAATACACCATTCAGTTGTATCAGATCAGTTACAAAAACTGCAATAAATAACCGGTTGCCATTATCAAGCTCAAACAAAAAACACCGCAAAACAAAAGCCGTCAATAATCACAATCATCCGAATTAATGCACGCGAAACAGCACATCAGCGACATCGCTCTTCAGTCGTCCAACCGAACGCCGCACAGAGTCCGCGATCCACTCCGCGCACAGCACACCGGCACCAAGCGCTCCACACGCCGCCAAGAGCACGAACGGACCGGACAGATTCAGAAAGTCGAGCGTCTGACGACCGGCGATATCGCGCGATCGCTCCGCGCAACTCTTCCAGTGACGCACGTATCGCGTGTAGTTCGTGTGAATGCCGTGAAACGCGATCGCCTCCGCGTAATACCGCCGCATGAACACGTTCAGCTGCGCGCGATGTGAGCTGGCGCCAGTTTTATAAACGCTCAATAGTGAAATAGTGCTACAGCTACACCATTGAACCACTGGAATGAAATTCTTTCTGGGAAGCATCCGCAGTTTCGTACACTGTTTTTACCAGCGCCTGCTCTTCAAACGTGAAGTGGGAAAATTCTGAAATGGGTTCTGTTGTTCTATGATGTCACTCAGTAGTACTACTTAGTAGTGGTGTAGCACTATTGGACTGTTGAGCTTTTACAAAACTGGTGCCTGATGCTGGCGTCTAACGCGCGTATCAACGATGCCGGAGCGTCGTGCGAGAACATGATCGAGAGATAGAGCTCCGTCAGTGGCAGGCCGCTCAGTTCGACCCAGTAGAAGTGGCAGTACGCGGACGTGTGATACCTCAGGAATATACATAGTCAAACTCAACAACATATCCAACTAACTGATTGGTTGGTGGTCATATAACCGACGACAGACTTTGGTTTGCACCGAATGCATGCATCATGTAACCACCAACCAATTAGTAGTTGGATATGTGGTGTTTGGTGTCTATTTTATTTGGTGTATTTGGTGTGCACTCTATTTTGGTGTCTCGGATCACTGTGCCAATTTTGAATTCCCGCGTCATGCATGAAACTGTTTACCTATCCATGCGCGCATTGAGTCTTGGAACCAAAATATCTGGTTGGTAAAATAAAAAAAACCAAAAATAAAAGTTAATAAGTATCTATAACCTCGCACGGGTCTGTTTCTCTCTTATTCGCAGAGAATCAGCACGTCTGAATATTATGGTGAAAAAAACAACGCTTTCACTCACCGCGCCGATGCCGCTTCCATTAGTACGGCGCCACTTTTGTTCTCAATCCAAGGTAGCGCACCGTAATAATCGTCAACAAAAAGATACGGGTTCAACTCTAGTGCTGACATCAGTTCGTTCACCTAAGAAATAAAAAAAAACAACAACAATCGCCCTGTAAGATTGATTGAGACTGAGTAAGATTGAGTTGTATAACTGAATTGCTGTAGTCAGCTTTACGAAGTTGAACATTTTACTACAGGGTGTTCCAAAAGATAGCAAAACTACTCACGTTTCAATTCAAACACTACCAAAACTGAACACCGGTAGAAACACCCAAAGTAATGAAAAAGCAGAAGATGGACAAAGCGTAGTTGGACGTAGTAGTATTGTCTTTTCTTTAAGACCTGCGACTCAATGCGGTTGTGGGCGTAAAAGGAAACTAGTTTCAATCTGTATGTGGTAATTCAGAGTAGCCTAAGTGACCCGGCCTTAGTCAAGGGACTCGGATCCGTTTGCCAATTTTGAATTCCCGCGTCGTGCATGAGACTGTGCGTCGCCCATCTATGCGCGCATTGAGATGCGGGACCAAAACAATGATAAGTACCAATGGATCGTAGTTTCTCGCTTCGTGCATCGCGCTCAGCCAGATTTCACCCCAATCGGCCGGCAGCAGCAATTTGATTTGGTTGCCGCGAATCAGTTTGATGAACTGATTGGTCGTCGTGAATGGATAGACGTGCGTGTGGACAAGCAGTCGCGCCAGCAAGGTGCCCCTTCAAGTAAAAACAAGACAAAAAAGAGCACATTTTTGAGAGGAGATATCGAGGATGTGATGATAGAAGAATAGTGAAACTGAAACAAAACGAACGAACGAAACCTGTACAAGCCGATCAAGAGCACGGCGACGAAGCTGAACACGACAGCGCTCGTCTTGAACGTTCGCAACGGCGGATGCGCTGCTCGCTTGCGATTCGCATACGACAGCGATTTGACGAAACATTTCTGGACAAGCAACGCCGCAAGTATCAGCATCCAAACGGTCGCGGTGTAGACTCGCAGGAACGATGTCACTTCCTGGAATCAAAAGAAGAGATCAGGGAATGTTTTGAAAAGCTGGATCTGGATCAGGATCGCTTGTTCTGTTTTCAAAACAAAAACTATTCTTATTGCTGTTATTTGTTCACACAATTTGCACTCGACAATAAAGATTTTAATGCGAACAAAAAAAAGAAAGATGGATTGCTCAACAAAATGGAAGTCCATCGCGGCAGACCCCTTTAAACAAAAAAAGGCAAAAGACAAAATTCAACACTTCGAAGAAATTGCTAACTATACCGGCAATAAAAAGGTTGAGTGAAATGATGGAAGTCAAAACAAACAAACCAACATCAATGAGCAGCGGGTTCGTTTTGCCCTTTGCGGCGACGACCACAAAGACGCCGTCATCAAGCCAGATGGCGTTCGGAAACTTGTACGTCGCCATTCGCCGGACGGTGATTGTGCTCGGGTTGATCAGCGCCTTCACGCTGTGATTCGCAAACAGCGACGAGATGGTCGATAGGTAATGTCGCGGTGAGACCTGAAAAGTGCGGAGCCAGTCATAATAGGCGAGGGCTGAAATGCGTAGCCAGTCATAAAAACACATAACTTATGCTCCATTCAACTCCCTCTCCGTCTCCGAGCGAAAATTTTACCGTGCGGTGTACCTCCGCGCTTACTATAGATTGTCATGTAGGCTAACCGCAATCAGTGAGCGAGTGGCGAGTGCGGTGTGCACCGGTTTTTGTTCTTCACGATTAAATATGTTAAGGCACCGAAATGGGCAGGTGATCAAAAATAATGGCACGAAATTGGTCAATTGGGCGGCAAAAAGCAACACCTTTTCTCTCCTTGAATGAGACATGAAGGAGAACTGAGCAGGCGGAGGTTAGGCGCTCAAGGTTTAATTTAAAAATAAGCAAATTATTCCGAAAACACACACCTTGATTTCCACCGCCTCGTATGGCGTGTTCACCGTGCGCATCAGGTAGTCGGCAATTTCGGCGGCCATTCCCGGTAGCGGGCACAGTGGCGACCGCTCGAAACGGCCCGCCCACCGAACGCACGGAAACACGTACGGCGCAGACACCGAGTAGGCGACCCGGATGGGCGACAACGAATCGGTGCCGGTCGAATTGTTACTGTAGTGATTGTGGTCGAATTGATGGTTTGCTAGAGGCGTTGTGATCATGTTGTTGTTGTTGTTGTTGTTGTTGTTGTTGTTGCTGTTGTTGTTGTTGTGGTTGTTGTTGTTGTTGTTGTTGTTGTTGTGGTTGTTGTTGTTGTTGTTGTTGTTGTTGTTGTTGTTGTTGTTGTTGTTGTTGTTGTTGTTGTTGTTGTTGTTGACGACGATGAGAAAACGAGCTGTTTTTGCGGTAAAACCCCCGTCTGAAGACCGTGCACTTTGTGTGAATGACGCACTGGCACACCTGCAATAATGGTCACCCGAATAAGTGTGTGCACTCGCACGATTGGCTGTGTGTGCCGGTGTGTTTGTTTGTTCAAGAAACAAGACTGGAAACTTTTTTGCGGAGCCAAGGACACACGGTTTTCAAACAGGATTCGTTTATCAACGAGGATTCGTTTATCAACTAATTGCACACCGTTGTCATACCAGCAGGATTCCTATCATCCGAATGCACGCGTATTTTTTTGCCAATTGCGGAAATTATCGATATGGGACTTTTTTAGACCCCAAGTTAAATTATCCGGTATGGCATTTTGTCTCTTGTTTATTTTTCATTAAAAGCTTGTTCTCAGCATTTTGGCTTTACAAATAACAAAATGTTTTTATCCAACTGTAAAATTCGCCTCGATCTAAAAAAAATACAAAACTGGGAACAAGCGGAGAACAAAAACGTGAAGACCAAACAAACTAGAAATAGGACAATATAATGAAGGTTACAATTGTAATCACTAACCAAGACCAAGTGATGTTTTTGCCACAAATTATTTTTTCTTTGAGTGCTACGAATACGATGGACTTCTCCATGTGAGCCACCAACAAAAAATTTAACAAAAAATTTATGATTGTGTTTGGTTTTCACAAAATGACTTTTGACGAGCGTATGCGGATTTGTAATTTATTGGCGGAACACTTAATCAAGGAATATTCTTGCAAATGAGTGTCTTTCTTGAGTTGCTAAAAGTTAGAAGTGCATCATCAGCACATCGCCATCCGCTCTCGCAAATACTCAACCGCGCAAACGAAAGCGGCCAACAGCCAGCTGCTCATGTAAAAGACGAACGGTCCGAATAAATTTTCAAGTCGAATCTTGATCTTCAGCGCTTCGGCCTCACGACACGAAGAGCCGGTTTGATTCGGTCGATAGTAAAAGGACAGACCTTGCTGTCGATAACTGAAAACAAAAACAAAAAATGTCAGAAATAGCGATTAGAAATCATGTTCATTGAACAAATGCAACTGTTGTGTGAGGTGTGTGAGTGTTTTTTTTTGAAACCGGGGGCGTTCGAAAAAACAACGAGTTTACCGAGAAAACAGTCGCGACTGTTGTCCGATGTAAAAGCTGATGCTTTCATCGAGTCGACGAAGCAAGCGACGTGAGATGTTTTTGCGGAACATGAATGATGAGTAGGTTTCGCTCAACGGCAACCCTGTTCATTGAATTTCACTTCAACGGCCAGACCAGGTGTAAAACTGTAAAGATGCATTCATGAAGCAGTATTTAGTGACCGCGTGGCTATGTATGTTTTACAGCTACGCGTCACTAAATACTGCTTCATGAATGCCACTTAAGATCACGGAGGACCTGTGAGCGTCGTCACGTACAGACCGCACTCCGAAGAGCCGTAATACTCCGCTTCGCCCGCTACCGTCAACAACGCCGCGCGGCCGCTCTGCAGTCGCGGTAGGGCGTGGTCGAAGTCGAGGACCTTTTGCAGTGGATTCCTGCAAAGCAGACAAACAAACGTCTTTGAAACTGGACCACTGAACTCTGCTGTTGAAGTCACCCTTGTGGCCTGGGGTGGTAGCGCGTTAGACTATTTTGTCTGTGTGTTCGGCGGATCCATCCCCGTCGAGGGGTGTATAGGTGGGCACTTAATGACAGAGAAAACTCGAAGTACACCTTCGACGGCGTTCTGTTCGTTTTTCTGCGTTAGCCCTGGCAACAAACATCGCCTGATGAATTCCCCAACAACAACAGCAAACAACAACAAAAGGTTTTTTATCAACTCTGAACTCGGCGACGCCGCAAATTGAATTGAAACATTGCCGCGCAAAATCCATGAAACGCTTGCCAAATCGCGCTTCGTCAAAAAACGCGCATTGAGTTTCGGCTCGAAAAGGCAAGGACAATACAGACGCACCGATTCAGCGCCTTCGCCATTGCCGGACCGAGTGAGTCGGCGTGCGTTTCAGCGGTCAGCGCTTTCTGCCAGCTGCCCGTCCAAGACGCGAGCTCCAGCAGCTGTATTCGCCCGCTCTCGATCGCTTGTATCAGGCCGCGCGTGTCCGTGAACGGATAGTAGCGAGGACTGATGAGCAACGACGCAAGGATGCCGGCGCTGCAATTGAAAAAAATAGAAACAAATTTAGAAGAATGAACATTGAGCGGCACGAATAGTTGGAAAAAGGTGTGCACCTGAACGAGATCATTGGTGGACCCGTTGATTTTAGTTTACTGTACCAATCAACTTGTGGATCACCTACAACATCTGCCATTAGAAAAAAAATGAACCCTTTTGTGAAAAACTTGTTGATCGAAGCTGTTTCGCGGGAGTGATCACCACCCCACTCTAAAAAAACCATCATACCGGCTACCATAACTGCTAGAAGCTATCGTAGATTGGTCAAAGAGGCCAGAGCGAATGGCAGTTTTGTTCAGCTGGGACTCAAAAATGATGAAACGTGTTCATTCTGAAAACAGTCTGAGTAACGTGTGTATTATCTTTTCTCATTAAACCTGTCCCAATATGCGTTTGCACGCACAGATAGAGAAAATGTTCTATGGCTGTGCGGCAATTTGAAATCAGCAAAACTTAAACGTATTCTAACAGCAGATTTGTATCGCACGAAAAGATAATATCTGACCGATACAGCCCGTAGAGCAGTGTGAACACCAGAGCGTGCACGCCCACGGCGATGCCGAGCGCAGTGACGACTTGCTGCTTTGGCAACGCCGATTTCAGTCGTGTCTGCTGCAGGAATTTGACGAAGTGCACGAACGCACGCTGGCCGATCAGCGCCGCGAACACCAGAATCCACAGGGTCACGCTGAACACCTGACAAAAAGCAGGTTTGGTGTGGTATGACCTTTTTTTCAAACGTGTCCCACTGAAATGACGTCATGTGCCGCAAAACATGCGCTTGTCGTTCACAGCAAACCAGACTTTCCGTTTAGCCGATTTCTTCCCGTAAAACAAATGTTGAATGTCGAATCAGTCACACCAAACTGACATTTTAGTGCCTGTACTTTGACAAACGGGCGTTTTTAAAGCGTCATTTTAGTCCGGACGCGATTAAATAAATTCACAATAGTGACATTTTTTGGTACATTGTGTAGTTGCCGTCCGTGAGACTGTGTGTTCCTGGAGAGAGACGAGAAATGTGTATTATCGTTCTTATTAAACATTACCCAATATGCGTTTGCACGCACAGATAGAGAAAATGTTTCATGGCTGCGCGGCAATTTTCAATCAGCAAAACTTAACGTATTCTGACGGCAGATTTGTGCAAGAAATTGTGAAAAATCTAATCAGAATCCTTTTTCGATCACTAAATAAATTTATTTTGTTTTGTATTCGAACTGCGTTCGCGCGCCAAACATCTTTTCCGCTGTGCGGCTTTTCCACATAGGTATCATTCAGCATTGCACTCCGCCTCCTTCACATGAAAAGAAAGATCGCTGCAGAAAAACTATATCAAAAACGTTGTAAACCGCAGCGTAACATGGATTGCTTTTAAGCAAAGTTAAGTTTAGCTAGCACTTTGTCAAACCTCATATTGCAAACCGCAGAAAATAATCATAATTCGCTTCGTGTAAACCACGACATATCATCAACCTCGAGCATCACCATTCAAAGTGATTTAAAAAACAATTCACACGACGATAACGGAAAAAAGTGAAATCAAAATAATAAAAAACTCACGTCACCAACGACAAACCTGCAAGAAATCATCGACGCGACCAGGCAAGTAGTCGCTGCCGTGCGCGCGCCCGCTTTGCGCTATCACGGCGAACTGATGCGACTTGGTGAATGTTGGCGCTGCGAACGTGTACCGCTCGTTGCGGTCACCGATTATCTTGATCGGATTCACCAGTCCGTCGACGACGCCGGCGTCGATCAATCTGAATGTTCGAACGCTAAGCTATAGGGAGTTGCGATTACAGTATATGCATGCTTTCTGTGCAGGCGTTGCTGTGGGGGCGGAGCTTGATTGGCACAAAAAGCATACATACCGTAATCCCAACCAATCAGCTGATTCCCTATAATTTAGAGGTCGAATGTACACTTGAGAAACCTGCGGCCACTAAACACCGTCGCTGTATTTATATACCGCCGACACTTGAATTTAATCCATGTGGCAGTTTAGGAGTCGAGCTCTATCTACGGTTTTCCCATGTCAAGCATGTGTTGTGAGCGCAAAAATGACTCCGCCTCCACAGTGGTATTCCTATTCATGTCTATGCGGATGTGCCATCGCCCATCCTCATAGCACATGTACAGAGAAGAGGAGCAGAGAACACAGGGCGCATGCAAAAAGGGGGCGGAGTTTCGAAATTCAAAGGATTTTTTCCCTTTATCAACAAGGCTTGGCTTACAGTTAAGCAACTAGGGAGCTCGATGAATATACCGGAAACTCTGATGAACCCTAACGTTGTTCTGCGCCATCTTGTGCAGCGTGTACGTGACGTTAACGCTGTTTAACAGCAACGACGCCACTTCAGCGGCTATGCCAGGAAATCGACAGAGGGCGCTTTCTTTCAAGTTGCCGGATTTTGACACGCATGAAAAAATCCACGGCTCTTGGGTCATGTAGCCGAGCGTCAGATGAGTTTCCATGGTGTTGCTGCTTCTTGTGTTTTTTTTCTGAAAATCAGTTTCAGTTTGAAAACAATGCAAAAATAGGAAATAACCTGCACTACTGCTGCTGCTTGTTTGTTTCACGTTTGTTTTTTTTTGCTCATTACGATTTACATCTTGCGAACTAAACCAGCTCGTTCTATCTGGAAGGTTTCCGATTACATTTTGCAGAATCTATTCCCAGTTTTGGTTTCTTTATTATTTTTAATTGTGAAGTGTTTGTTAAAATGCTCGTCGTATACTTTTCGGTTTTGTTGATTTATCGATCGAACGGGACGGAACAACCGTGTTCTATATCATTTCCAATTTATATTCTTTATTTTTCGTCTTCCCCAACTAGGGTTAGGGGCTTTGAAAAAAAATTTTTTTTTTCGTTTTTTTTTAAAAATTGGATTTTTTTTTCAAACTTAAAAAAAAATTTGAAAAATTTTTCTTCTACTTTGCTCTGAAAACTCGATTTATGGCATAATTTTTTGAAAGTTCAAACCAAATTTTCTTCCCAACTTCTTTGTGTGCTTAGGTACATGTCATTATTTGGTCATTTTGACCGACGTACTCCATGTTTTTCGATTTGGATGACTTCTAGAGTCAATTTTTAGCGTTGAAATGACTTAACTGAATTGAAATATCGTTTCAGAAATCGTTTTCTTGCAACTTAGAACATGTTTTTTCAGTCGGTAGGCCATGAGATGAACATGATATTTTGTTGATTGGCGTATGTTATAGGTCTACAATGGAGTTGTGCGATATATTGTTAAACAATTGGAGCGGAGATGTTGGTTAATACCACATCACACGACCGTTTTTCAGATACCCGATAACATGGCCACATGTTAAAACTTGCGTGCTGAGCTAAACTAACGTGTTAAACTTGCGTCTGTCAGTTGCCCGCAACGTGATCGCGAAATCATGGTACGTGTTTTCGATACGATGATTTGAAGAGTGGGCTCTCGCCATGTGGCAGATAGCATAGCTGGTTGAACCTGAAAGTAAGTGTCTTGGGGGGGGGGGGGGGCGACCGGGTCGACAGGGGTTGCCGACTTAGCTACAGCAAACAGGAATTTTTGAACACAGTCAAATTTTGGTAATTTTCTAAAGAGGAACAACTAAGAACGGTTCAATATTCAAGTACACGTCGAAAATTGTCCTGTTTTACTGTTGAAAATGCAACTTTCCCTCTATGAAATGGACATAATTTCAATAAAACACGATTTTCGCTCTTATAGTTTTCCGGATCGTTCTGAAAATAGTCTAGATGAACTCAGCTCGACGAGACGCTTCGAACAAACTTAACTTGTAAAAAAAATTAAAAAAATTTTTTTTTTAATTAAAAAAAAAATCCGGATTTTTTTCCCCTAACCCTATCCCCAACGGCACATTGGGGGCCGGGGTAGAGTTAGGGAAAAAAAAGAAAATCCGGATTTTTTAATTAATTTTTCAATTTTTTAAGGTTTATTCGATTTGCGAAGCGTCCCGTTCCGCAACGCTTCATTATGATATGCACCTGCCCCGCATCCGCATTGCTCATTGCTCATGATCCACTGGCGCGCCTGCACACGCTCCGCACTCAACAAAAACTCGTTCAAAACGCAGTTATTTTTATTCCTGCTTCCTTAAAAAGGCTTGGCTTAGGTTAGGATTAGGTTAGGAACAGGTTTTGTTCAAGATTAGGCTTCGGTTTGGCTTTTAGGTTTAGGTCCGTTTTAGCAATGTCCGAGAACATCCAATGTTGGAGCGTGAGTTAACTGGAGCGTAATATCATAAAACGTGCCAACCGTCTCGTTCTCGTGTCTCGTCCTCGTCAAGCCGAGCTGTGCGTGCTGCACCCCTATTGTCTGTAAATAATGATTTTTTTGTGTAAAAACTTATAAATCTGCCCAATCGTTTGCATCGACTATTTTTGCTTGCTTTCATTTCATTGGTGCATTCGCCAATTTCATCAATAATCCTGCGTTTCTTAAGTTTTCGTGACATCGTTTGTTTTGTTTGCATAATGGAAGTTGTTTGTGTGTCGTTGATGTGAAGTGAACTGGTCGCGACTCTCGAGGCATACAAATAAATTTGAATTTGGATTTAAAACTTGAACTTGAACTACCGCAATCGCAGAAACAAAAATGACTGCAAAAATGAAAAAAAACCAGCCAAAACTATTCCTAAAACTAAACAAACTTGTTGTTGTAGATTTCCAAGCAACATTGACAGTGCGACGTTCATTTGTTGTGTGTGTGGTGATTGGTCGGTGAACAAGAAAAAATCATCGTGCGTAGTGGGTGTAGGGTTAGGGGCTTTGAAAAAAAAAATTTTTTTTATTTTTTTTTCGTTTTTTTTTTAAAAAAAATTTGGATTTTTTTTTCAAACTTAAAAAAAAATTGAAAAATTTTTCTTCTACTTTGCTCTGAAAATTCGATTTATGGCATAATTTTTTGAAAGTTCAAACCAAATTTTCTTCCCAACTTCTTTGTGTGCTTAGGTACATGTCATTATTTGGTCATTTTGACCGACGTACTCCATGTTTTTCGATTTGGATGACTTCTAGAGTCAATTTTTAGCGTTGAAATGACTTAACTGAATTGAGATATCGTTTCAGAAATCGTTTTCTTGCAACTTAGAACATGTTTTTTCAGTCGGTAGGCCATGAGATGAACATGATATCTTGTTGATTGGCGTACGTTATAGGTCTACAATGGAGTTGTGCGATATATTGTTAAACAATTGGAGCGGGGATGTTGGTTAATACCACATCACACGACCGTTTTTCAGATACCCGATAACATGGCCACATGTTAAAACTTGCGTGCTGAGCTAAACTAACGTGTTAAACTTGCGTCTGTCAGTTGCCCGCAACGTGATCGCGAAATCATGGTACGTGTTTTCGATACGATGATTTGAAGAGTGGGCTCTCGCCATGTGGCAGATAGCATAGCTGGTTGAACCTGAAAGTAAGTGTCTTGGGGGGGGGGCGACCGGGTCGACAGGGGTTGCCGACTTAGCTACAGCAAACAGGAATTTTTGAACACAGTCAAATTTTGGTAATTTTCTAAAGAGGAACAACTAAGAACGGTTCAATATTCAAGTACACGTCGAAAATTGTCCTGTTTTACTGTTGAAAATGCAACTTTCCCTCTATGAAATGGACATAATTTCAATAAAACACGATTTTCGCTCTTATAGTTTTCCGGATCGTTCTGAAAATAGTCTAGATGAACTCAGCTCGACGAGACGCTTCGAACAAACCTAACTTGTAAAAAAAATTAAAAAAAAAATTTTTTTTTAATTTTAAAAAAAAATCCGGATTTTTTTTCCCCCTAACCCTAAGTGGGTGACGCAAAAAAAGTGAGTTCAAAAACTAATTATTTGAGTGCTTTTTGATTCATTGATTGCTTGAATGCTTGTGTTCGCTATTCAGTTCGCAACTGTCGCCGTCAGAAATGTTTCAACAAGCGAGTTCCACTGTAGTTAGTTTCACAACGGTTTTCTTTGTCAGTCAACCGTGCATTTCCGTTTCATAAAACTACAGGGTGCTTCAGAAGTAGTGGGTAGGTGTTTGACGCGTTATTTCTCGAGTTGAGTAGTGTTGGTTCAACAGTGTTGAACCGTACTCAATGAAATTTGAGGCAGTTGTTCAGGAAGACTTGGATTTAACAGCACACATCAATAACAACGACAACGGTCAACTCAATCAAATCTCTCAAAGTGTCCACCATGAGCCTCATGGCATCGCTTGCACCAATCCGTCACAGCCAAAATCGCCTTCTCGCGCATGTACGTTTGCATCGATGCGAAGGCCTCGGAGATGAATTGTTTTAGCTGGGCGATGGTCGTCGTTTTTTTGAGTACACGTGTTCCTTGTCCTTGACATTGACTATGATTCAACCAGGGTTTTTTTCGTCAAGTTTTTCTTGCGTCAATTGACGCAAACGGTCGAAAAATTTTGCGTCAGCACAAACTTTCTTGCGTCAAAATGATACCAGTCTAAATCGAACAAATAACGATAAAGAAGAAAAAAATTTTGCGCCATTCATCACTAACAGTATCGTTTTTGACGCCTGTGGTCAAACAACAAGGTGATTTTGGCATTTGACAACCCCTGCTGCGCAGAAACAAAGCTTTACGGGGCCTAGACTTTTTGTAATGGCTGTTCAGTTTCTAGACTTGATTTTTAGATCTGTAGAGCTTCTATGACGACACCTGTTCAGACTTGTTCAGTTCAGATTAGACACAGGACGGAGCGAACAAAAGGTGCAGCTAGGTGGAAGCTAGCTCAGGATAGAAGCTAGGTGAACCTAGAAACGGTCAAATCAACAATATACGCCACTGTGTTGTTACATCGAACCGTCAACATAACACTGAACTAGAGATGTCAAGAAAAAAAAATTTTCTATTTTTTTTCTTTTAAAAAATTGGAAATGATGAATGAATCAATTATCTAAAAATGCGGAAGACGCATAAAAAAGGAGGAATATGGCCTTGTGTAAGCAGTGAAAGACTTGGCTCGACAACGCTTTTCAAGTCTCTGATGTGGTACTAGAGATGTCAAGAAAAAAAATTTTCTATTTTTTTTTTTTTTTAATTTTTTTTTTAAATTTTTTTTTTAAAAATGAAAGTTGTTCAGAATTTTTCAGGGAGTCCGAATATCACCATCTGAGGAGCCACCGACTTACCATATGACCCCCACTCATATGGGAGGAGGGTGAAAATTTCAGACTTGGTTTCGGCGACCCCATTTTCCCACCGACGACATCACGTCTCGTGTTTTGCCTCTCAATTCACCTCAAATAACATGGAAACAAGTTCCACAACAAACCGGTGTGATCACGCTGACGACACGAGGCGAAACAGCAACGAGCAACCAACGAAGTTACGCTTGCAGTGGCAGACAGTGCAATTTCCACCTTTCGAGATCCTGAAAAACGATGCGTAAATGTGAGTTCTCTGCTTCTATCTCACCTTAGCGACATCGGAATTTGTTGAACTAGCCTTTGCGACGCTCAAGTACTTCAATGCGCGAGTCGATCATCACTCACCAAGGCTGAAAACAGTCGATAAATCAATCCAGAATACCACCTGCAGCGTTGAAGACTAAGTGACAAGGTAAAGTCAAAGAAAATTTTTGTTGAACTTTCGAAAAATTATGCCAAAAACGGCATTTTCAGGGCACATTAAAGAAAAAATTTCAAAAATTTAAAAAAAAAATGCTCATTTTTTTTACTTTTTTTTTAAAAAATTAAAAAAAAAATTTTTTTGACCCTTACATCTCTACACTGAACAACAATATTGAAAACAAACGATGAATCAGCTGACCATGTAATTCATCACATTTGCATGATCGGCATTGTCAGACAAAATTATGAGAAGTCCGTGGTCTGCGCCGAAGGCGCGGAAAAATTTTCAATCAGTGCATAAATAACCCAAAAATGGCCTCATGACGTCCTCGAAATTTGTTTGCGTCAGCTGACGCAAACGGCCGAATTTTTTTGCGTCAGCCCAAATTATTTTTCGTCATTGACGCACGATTTTGCGTCAAAAAAAACCCTGGATTCAACACAACGCGAGAAATAACGCGTCAAACACGTGCCCACTTTTTCTGAAACGCCCTGTGTAGTTTGAAGATTGGGTTCGATTCATCCGGTTCATATAAAAACTCAATTCGATCGGCTCTGCACTAGATCAGTTTCAGTTCAGTTCGCTGTTTCTTCTAGTCTTCACCGACTCTCTGTTGCTCTTGTCTTCTTGTCATTTCACACTTTAGATTTCCATTGCTGTTTTATCGTTTTTGTCTGGTTGGTTCGTCTGGTCTTGTGTGAAGAAGGGCAAAGTCTGATGAATGGAAACGTGTTTTTTTTTGATAACCGAAAACAGTTTCTGTGTTGATAATTTATTGTTTGTTGCTTTCAGTAGAGCGGACTAACTTGACGCAACAGTTGATTTTATCGTTCAATTCTCGTCATTGTATGATGAATTTTGATTATGTAATTTTTTGATCTGATTGTTTTTGTTTGACAAGCTTTTACATCTCATCTCATTTATTAACAAAGACAACATAGCAATTGAAAACAATGTGAATCCAGAGCCAGAGAAGTTGACTGTGCTGCAGAAATGCCTGTGTCATCCACGGCAAAAATTTTGATCAATAATCTCGAACAGTCGAAAGGACCGAAACTTCGATCCACAGAAAACGTCAAACAACGGAACAGCAAGAGTAGCTTGCTAAAAGACTGTCTTGGTCACCTGAGAAGACCTTTCAACAATGATGATAACGAAATTATTATTCAACGCGAAAGCACTGCCGAGCAAGCGAAGCTAGTTTTCACTTCATTATTTCCACCTGAGAAAGTCGAAGCAGCAGCTTTCGCAATTGAGCACGCAAGGTGGTCGTAAAAATAGCTTGTTTACTGTTTTTCTTCGTCAGGAAATCAGCTTTTCTTGTCATTAAAAATTCTCGCTGCAAAGGCGTTTTTCAACGTTTCATCCCATGCTTCTTTTTGTCGCAAGCTTCGCAATCATTATTCCAGTTTCTGTTGTTCTTTAATTCTGCTACATTCTCCACCTGAAAACTGCTGAAGTCATTCAAAACTCGTTTTTTTCTGTTTATCGGTTTCTCGGAATTTGTCATTGCTTGCCCTTGCATTGTATCTTGCAACCGTCCTATCGTACGTAATTGCGAAAACGAAAACGGCTTTTTTCTCATTCCAGCAGCACAACCATAATGTCCACCAACGCAAGCAACAACAGTTCGTGCCATTTTAATAACGGCGACCACAACGTGAATCAGGCATCGTTCAAGTTTGAATCTGTCGTCACACAACCCGCCCATCAACGAACAATCATGAAGAAATCGTCCGCCGACCTGAAACCGCCGAAACAAAACTCACCGAAATCAAGGTTACACCAGACGAACTCCAGTCCGCTGCTCTGTGCGGAAGCGTATTCGTTTTCGGTGCCAAATTCCGGAGAAATCTCGGAAAGCAACACGAAAACGGACGCTCAAAAGGCATCAAACGAAACCAGTCAGAAACGACGGAATCACACCTGCACGGCGGCGGCCAGGTCTGTGCGTTGTTTTTTTTACTTTTTGCGTTTTATTTACTCAGCCAGCCGGCAAGCGAGGTTGCGTGATTTTTTCTGTTTGCCTGGTCTTATGTCTGTCTTGTTTGCGTTCTTTTTGTTATAATAATATAATCATTTTCAAACGTATTTTCGTGCTGGCTATATTCAATTTCGATAACCAACGATACAAACCAGCCTGCCCTCTATGTGAAAGCCACCCCCCGCGTTTGATTGCGCAATTTTCGGCGCTTTCCTATTTTAGCGTAACTTTCCACAAATAGAGTAACTTTGATATTTTAGCGTAACTTTCAACAAATAAAGTAACTTTGATATTTTAGCGTAACTTTCAACAAATAAAGTAACCTTGATATTTTACCGTAACTTTGATATTTTAGCGTAACTTTCAATATGTTACGCTAAAATAGGATAGGGCTTGGTACTGTCCTATTTTAGCGTATCAACATATAAACAGCTCATTTAAAGCTATTTCAGCCGCGAAACTTTGTAAACCTACGTTATTTTGCACGGAGATTTCAAATTTTGACCTTGTGGGTTACGGTAACGCCCGGTTTGATCCCAACACGATCTTAGTTCCGTCAACAATCCACAAACAGCTTGGTAACCGCAACCAAATTAGTGAAACAAGTTAGATTAGGGTTGTTTTGCATGGAGATTTCAAATTTAAACCTTGTGGGTTACGGTAACGCTTCGTTGGTCTCAACACGATCTTACTTTCAATCAACAACCCACAAACAGCTTGGTAACCGCAACCAAACCGGTGAAACAAGCTAGATTAAAGTTGTTTTGCACGCACATTTTGAATTTCAGCTTTCTGGATTACGGTAACGCCTGGTTTGGTCTCAACACGATCTTAGTTCTATCAACAACCCACAAACTAAAGCAATCACGTGCGTTCTACCAAACCATAATTGCAGCAGGCCAAAAAAATTCACGCACTTTTACCTCTTGACCTATGCCATTGAATGTTGAGCGATCATAAAATACGTTGCCTACATAAACTGTCCTTCAATTGTAAACCATCCGTTTCTGAAAACGAGAAAGGGGGCGGGGAGAATTTAACAACGATTTGCTTCACGAACACGTAAATAATGTTTTTAAGTAAATAAATAATAAATAAACGTAAATAAATAAATTTCTATATGTTTTTCACGGTAATAAGTTCCTGTTTGGACCAAACCAGGCGTTACCGTAACCCACAAAATTTAAATTTAAAATCTGCGTGCAAAACAACACTAATCTAGCATGTTTCACCGGTTTGGTTGCGGTTACCAAACTGTTTGCGGGTTGTTCATGGAACTAAGATCGTATTGGGACCAAACCAGGCGTTACCGTAATCCACAAAATTTAAATTTAAAATTTGCGTGCAAAACAACACTAATCTTGTTTTACCGGTTTGGTTGCGGTTACCAAGCTGTTTGTTGGTTGTTGATAAAACTAAGATCGAGTTCAGACCAAACCAGGCGTTACCGTAACCCACAAGGTTTAAATTTAAAAGCTGCGTGCAAAACAACACTAATCTAGCATGTTTCGCCGGTTTGGTTGCGGTTACCAAGCTGTTTGTGGGTTGTTGATAAAACTAAGATCGAGTTCAAACCAAACCAGGCGTTACCGTAACCCACAAAATTTAAATTTAAAATCTGCGTGCAAAACAACACTAATCTAGCATGTTTCGCCGGTTTGGTTGCGGTTACCAAGTTGTTTGTGGGTTGTTGATTGAAAGTAAGATCATGTTGAAACCAACGAAACGTTACCGTAACCCACAAGGTTTAAATTTGAAATCTCCATGCAAAACAACCCTAAACTAACTTGTTTCACTAATTTGGTTGCGGTTACCAAGCTGTTTGTGGATTGTTGACGGAACTAAGATTGTGTTGGGATCAAACCGGGCGTTACCGTAACCCACAAGGTCAAAATTTGAAATCTCCGTGCAAAATAACGTAGGTTTACAAAGTTTCGCGGCTGAAATAGCTTTAAATGAGCTGTTTATATGTTGATACGCTAAAATAGGACAGTACCAAGCCCTATCCTATTTTTGCGTAACATATTGAAAGTTACGCTAAAATAGGATAGCTGTTATTCATCGAAAATTTAAAGTTACGGTAAAATATCAAAGTTACTTTATTTGTTGAAAGTTACGGTAAAATATCAAAGTTACTTTATTTGTTGAAAGTTACGCTAAAATATCAAAGTTACTTTATTTGTGGAAAGTTACTCTATTTGTGGAAAGTTACGCTAAAATAGGAAAGCGCCCAATTTTCTATTGCTGCAGTTTATTATTCTATTCGTGTGCAATTTTGCCTCATTATTACTTAACGACAAAAAAATTGTTCTGCTCTGACGTGTTTGCATTATGTCGGGCAGCAATGGAACTTTTTATTCTTTTTTTGGCTGGAATCTGGGCGGTGCAACGATTTTTTTCAACTTCACAATTTTGTTGTTTCAGTTTTGTGATAACAGATGTGGGAATGGAGAGCTTACTTTCTTGATAGTTTGGTGTTTTTATCAGCGCTTTTAGCCACATTTTCAGTGGTTCAGCGAAGATGATCAACTCATATTGTTCAATGTTGGTTATCTCATTGTGAAGAACCCAGTGTGATTAGGTGTTCATAAACATAACAAAAATCTCAGACAATCTGCCGATTTGCCGCTGGACGCTTACTGATTAGTTCAACCAACTTCAACCGGCTGTAGTCAATCAGCGTGCCAGCTGATACTCAAAATACACAAACAACATATCGTTCACAGTGTGTGAGTGTTGTGTATTCAATAAATGCGCTGCCAACTTTTTCCAGCCGTGACGTGCTGATGCTGGAGCTCAGCGAGCGGACATCGGACGAGTCCACCGGGATTTCGCAATCGGCTCAAGATTCCGAGAAAAAAGTCGAGAAACCCGGTGCAAATGAGTCGAGAACAGCGAAACGGCGGTCGCGTCAGCAGTCGCCCTCGCCGAGTCCCCGGCCGCCGTCGTCGGTTCGATCCGCGAGCTCCGTCTCGACAAACTCACTGAAGTCAGCGTCAAAGTCGAACTTGAGCAATGCCGATGGGCAGGTCGTGTCGCGGCTGTCCAGCGCCGGACGGAGCATCAAGAATGTGAGCGGTTGAACTGAAGTTTGAAGGATGGAGGTTTTTGTGGTTGTTTGTGGTTGCTTGCTTTGTGCCGGTTTCAGAAATCCGAAAGTGCGGAAAACTCTGGTTGTTGTTGAGCTTTGCGGTAGCACTTTCTGCTTTTATTGTTTCTGGTGGGGCTTCACTTTTCGTGCAGTCGTGTGACTAGGTTTATCATGGGGGTTGACATTTGTAGTGTATTATCGTTTGGTTATCATAGTCGTCACTTTTGTCGAGTGCGCATTGTCTCCAGCTCAGCGACAACATGATGGAAAACTTTGGAGCGAAGGAAAAAGATTTTTCGCTTACTGGGCTAAACTGCTGCAAAAACAGTGTTCAGTCCAGCACTCGTACTGTGTAAATTGGTGGCTTTGAGAAGGTTGTGTTGTTCTTATTTTAAACGTTTTCCAGTTTCTCTCACCGACGTATAAAACTCGCAACGACGAACTACGCCGCCTATTCCCGACCATACCGGACGACGACAAGTTTGTGATAGGTTAGTTTCGGTTAGGAAGATTGTTTTTCTTGATTCCACCACATTTTCAATAAACTTCCCTGGCTCTGTTTTCAAAATGCAATAGGAACTCTCGGTTTTTGTTTGCTCACTGTTGTGTGGTCCCCCATGAGCGAAGCGCATGCCCCTGCGACCGAATGAACTGTTAGGCTTGGCCTCATTCCTGTTTCTGCGCGGGTTTCCAAATTTTGTGGTACACCACCACACTGTGCCATAACGAACGGTGACTTTCGGCGATGTAACAGAAAAGCCCACAGAACGCCGTGTCGAGTAGGGCGCCCATCGAGTTTTCTCAACGATGGACTGCCCGCTAGGCTTCCTGATGTCGACTGGTGCAGCAAAACGCGCAAAAGAACAGTTTCCAAACTCTTTTCTCTGACGCTCTTCTCGCAGACTACTCGTGTGCGTTCCAACGCGAGATCCTCGTGCACGGCCGCATGTACTGTACGCAGAAGCGTCTCTGCTTCCACGCGAACATCTTCAAGTGGGAGACGGCGTTCACGTTGGCGTTCGCCGAGATCGCCACGATCACCAAGGAGAACACGGTGGTGATTGTGCCGAACGCCATTCAGGTGTGATGGTTTGGGTGTTGCTGGTTTGTTTGTTTTTTGATGATACAGTTGGTGAAGACGAGAATGAATGAGTGCCCATGTTCGGCGCTGAGGCTGGTCGGGCCTTTTTCTTCTTCCCAGACGATGAAAAGTTCTCGTGTTTGTGAGGATACGTAGGACTGTGAGGATATGCGGAGTAAATGCAGAGCGGTTAAAAAATATGAAAAATTAAAGAAAGTCGGTTTTTTTAGTTTCTAACTAAAAGTTTTAAAGAAGACATCCATGGGCATTTACTTCTTTTTTCAGGTCACCACCGTACCGGGTGAGCGGTACTTTTTCACTTCGTTCGCGCGTCGAGACCGGTCGTTTCTGATGATCTTCAAACTTTGGCAGTCCGCACTGTTGAACAAGGTTGGCGGTGGTGTGGCCTTGGTTTTTGCTAAACTTCACTGAGTTTCTGTTTTTGGGTTTTGCATGTTTGAATAATAATAGTCTGCGGCTTCAGTATTTTACACAACAGAACTAGAATCGGAATTTGTTTTCAAATTGTCTTTCTGAAAAAGCCACCGTCGTGCTCTTGTGCGCAACTGGCACAACTACGCTTTTTTTCGGATGGTTGATTGCAAGTGTGTCGGCTGGATTCGGTGCTGCCAAGTTTTTTCTGTTCGTCAGCTAGTCAACGAATAATGTGTATTGAAAATGTACTCCGATGAAACTATTGCTGAATCAAGGTTGCAGGATTGCTGTGTTTGTGTGTGTCTCTGGTGTTCTTGGAATAATCAGTTGTTGTCGACAATCGATGTCGAAAATAGGGCTTCCCGTTTCATGCAACAGCGGACAGGAGGGGCGTTAATCAAAGAATAACTAAATAAATAATGAATAACGAAAGTTTGCGTATCACACGGAGAACTTCAAGCAAACAGACCCAACATGTGCAATACAGCTATTCGTTTATTCATGTAGTCCCCCCCCCCCATACACGCAAACAGTCGCAAAGGTCAATCAAACCTAAACACAGACAGCAAAAAATGAGAGAGAGAAAACAGGCCAGTGAGTAGAGCGGAGCGTGCGGTATTTGTGTTCTGCGTTGGTAATCACAAAAATAACGTGAACGTTAGCTGTAATTCGTTTACAAGGTACATACATTTTTTCGCTACCAGAGAGATAAGAACCAACGGGCGGTCGATTTATCGTGTTTTTTTACTCGTCTTTACTTGGTTTCACACTAATAAATGTCCTGTTTTTAGAGAGACCCTTGGATGCGCCCTAAGGAATCTCTCTCTCTGACTGGTTCTGGGTTTTTCCACATCTTTGCGGACTCGTGAATTTTTTTCGCTTGTTTGAACTTTTGTTGAAAAAAATCATCAGCGAATAGTGTACTTGTGTTGAACTTCAATGTTTTCTTAGCGTTGTTTCAAACTGTCGCGTAATTTTCATTCGCAACTTAGAAGACGTCCGCAATTCGCTTCAGATGTTGAGATTTTTTTGTGTTTCAGCAATCGTTTTTATTCATCCATGTAGTCAATTGGATGCAATGAATTATAACTGAGCAACTCGAAGTAAACAAGCAAAAAAGAAACAGAACGAAAAACAGGAAAACAACGAAAAAACAAAAAAAAACGAAAAAAACATGTCTGCCGACGATCTGTACGTGGTGATTGAACGCACCAGCTCCTCTGTCGGCGTTCAGAGGTCCGCCAGTTGCAGTCATTTCTCATTCGACGCTTTGCCGTCGTCCGATTCCGAGGCGTCGACGGATGAGAAGTTTGATGACGTCGTGGAAGTGCGTTGTTGGTGGTTTCGTTTGCATTTCGATTAATGGTTTTGGTTTCGGTACAGTCTATCTCGCTAATATCTGCAACTAGCTGATTGGTTGGTCATAGCAACTCGCAGTGCTGATTGGTTAATCATGAGCCGTTCTCAGCGCTGATTGGTTGGTCATCACGTCATGTTCGCGTCATGGTTCATTTTGTTGCGTTTGTGTGGGTCACTCGTGCAGATTGCAGACCGAATTTTATTTTTTTATATATTTTTTAGTAGCGAGATTTAGCTGTGCGGAAAAACTTGAATTTGTACACTGTCATGCTGTCTGGGTGCTCTGGTCGTCTTTGTCACTATGTGCAAGTGTGCAGCCAATCAGAATGTTGCCGTTGAAAATTTTACAACAGTTGGTAGAAAATGTAACTTACAAACGTTTTCAAAAGTTACTGACTAAACACTTTTTACTGATAACGATTTTGTTTTGATGTCTTGTGTGATGTCATTATTGTGCGATGGAGTTTCTGTCATCAAGATAGAAAAAATTCTGGATTGTTTTTCACCGCTAACGAGTTTGAGCCGGTTTTCATTAACACTTTGACTTATCTTATTTGGGTGGCGGAGAACTGGTACCCGGAGAACTGGTCACCGGAGAACTGGTACCCTCTCACAAACGCACGCGGAGAACTGGTACCTGGAGAACTGGTCACCGGAGAACTGGTACCCACTCTGGTTGCGAGTGTTTCACTGCCTTTTTCCGTTACTGTTGAAGGTTTTTGGATTAATAAAAAGATTTTGAAAAAACTTTGTTTGTTTTATATTAATTGACTCATTCGAAATGTACATGGTGGGCCAAAAAATCTACAGGATTTCAAATTGCTTTATCTCGCGTCTGGTTTGAGGTTTCAGGCTGAAATATGGAAACATTTCATGTGGAAACTAACGTTCGTACTTTTTCAATTCAAAAAAATTTCTGTTTCTGATGATGTCTGATGATATTGTCCATTGGAATCATCGGTGCTAGACATGGAAGCATTTCAATGCCGAAAGCGAAAGCTATCACTACTTTCTGGTGCAGTCAAATGTCTGCGTCAATCTTGCACACACCGTTTTCATCTATTTACAAAAAAATGTCAAAACACGATTAAACAGAAAGAAAAACATCTAAAAATTATAAAATGCGAACCTAAATACTATAAAACTTTTAAATTTTAAGTAGTTTGAAGTCCGGTAGCTTTTTGGCCAACCCTGTACTTTAATTATTTGTTATTTATATTTAATTTTAAATAAATGAAAAAGATATGGTTAATTAAATTCAGGATGGAGTGTGGATAAATAACTTTTGGAGATGGGTACCAGTTCTCCGGTGACCAGTTCTCCGCACGCGCAAATCAGAGGGTACCAGTTCTCCGCGTGACCAGTTCTCCGGGTACCAGTTCTCCGGTGACCAGTTCTCCGGGTACCAGTTCTCCTACTGCCATCTTATTTGACTTGTTATCAAAAAGTTTCGGGGGAAAACAATAGCAATATCAGCGAAAAAGTCGTGATATATTTAGCAAAAACGGATGATGGGTTGTTGGGAAACACTTGAATGACAAATATTGTTGGTTGTTTATGTCCTCTTTGGACTGCCAGCCAGTCTGTCTGGGCTCGCTTTTCGAAATGCGATTTCTGCTGATTGTTTGTTGTTGTTGTGATCGAATTGGAACAGTCGTAAACATCTTTCAAATTTTTTCGTTCCCGTTGGGGTGGTGGAGATTGTGCATCACCGCTTGTTACGGTTTCCATTATTTCGGGTCTTGACACGATCCGAACAAAACTGCCGTGAAACGCTTGTAAAGATTGTCAACGAAGACGTTGATTATCCCGAACTGTTTTCTGACTGAACTCGAAAGTGTGCAGTTAAGTACCCAGATAAGATCGTGTCAAGCCCTAAACATGATTGATGGATACAGTACTCCCCGTCCCCGTCCATTGAACTGGGAGGCGAGTTCAAAAAAGTCATCCATCTCTACTAGATTGTGGAAGTGTGTGATCGTTGTGAGATGATTGTCTCTGAAACCTCGTTAATGTCAACATTCTCCGCGGTGCGAATAATAACGATGCCGAAAACCAAGCGGCCGGATTGGAATCGGCGATCAAACTCATTTAGCATGCTCACCACTAACAATATCGGCTTCTTCGCGAAATCATTGACGGTTGTGCATTCGTTTCCTTATTGTTGCGCCACTTGATTGGCTCTGTCTTGCGAAAGCGATGTGCTGATTGGTTGTTTCGTTGCAGGAGGCACCGTGGTTCAAAAATTTCCAAACGCACCCCGGTTTTTTGGCTTAAGTGATTTGCTTGGCTGTACTTGGACTGCGAAAAGCTTTGGGTTCATCACCTGCCACATCAACACAACAACTCCAGTTGTCGCAAAAACATCTGCTGCTGCCTGCTTAGTCATAAAGTCCTTGTCTGAAGGCGGTGCACTCGGTTGACACACAATGGTGTGGGCGTCGTGGGGCCCAGTCAGACAAAAAACCACGGTATTGCAGCATCGTGCGTGTTTGTTAGCTCGTGCTTTTGGTTGTCATTACTGCGCTTATAACCGACGGTCTTCAGACTAGTACTTTACCATTATGACATGCGAGATTTCGTTTCTGAATTCTGACCGCAGAATAACAACGGCTTTTTTATTCATAACTAGTATACTTTTTAAACAATCTCAATCTCCATTCTCGCACACAGACGGTACCGGTGGCGGAGATGTGGACGTGGGCGCAGCACGGCTACGACGAAGCGGATCTGTCGGATGGATTGGAGAACGAGGAAGACGACGATTCGGACGTTTTATCGGATGATGACTCTGCCCGGATGCCCGACCAGCATGCACTGCTCGAAAATGTGCAGACCTTTGCTGGAATTTCGTTTTGTTTCGCAGATTGTAGAAGAGCAAGTTTTTGTCTGAAAGCCGTTTACTTTATTACATTGCACGTGGTTATTGTGATGTGCGCACATCTCCGACAAACACACTGGCACAGGTGCGTTCGCTGAACTGCCGGCCAGTGCGTTTGTGCTTGCGGCTGCGCAACATTCGAAAACAGTGTGAAGAAAAGTGTGCGGTTTTCCGACAAAAACGGAAAAACAGATTTTGCAGTCTTAAGCAACATTACTTTGATCGGCTTGGTCGGGGACGTAACGCTTTTCGTACATTCTATAGCGATTTCCGCAACTGCTTCGAATTTTACTATCTTTTCCATTAGACCCACGCACATTTCTGAGACATTTAGCGAAAATTACAGTTCACCACATGCTCCCGTGGTGACATTCAACAACAAACAGTACAAGACCAGTGTATGTGGAAAACATCAAGACGTGACACATGAAACAAAAGAATTCCCGAGATCAGATGATAAAAACCTATAAAATTTCCAGAACCAGACGGGGCTCGACGACGACGATGACGGACCGACGCCTCGTGCTACGCTGGACCGGAACTACGTCTACAACAACATCAACACCACCTCCGCCCCGTCTCAAAACGATCGCAACAACGAGAACGAACCGCCGAAAGCAACGCAACCCGCCGAACGCGATGGCGGACTGGAGCTGCGAATCGACGACGCGAAAATGGAGATGCTGCAGAAGCTGGAATTCGACCGAAACAAAACGAGCGCCGCCGGTGGCCATTCGGCGACGACATCGAGCAACAACAGCAGTACGGGCCGGGAACTACAGTCGAGCGTACCCGTTCCCGTCGTACACCTAACGGACACCACCGTTTCCAACCAGCCCGCTCCGCAGAGCCCGTCGCGAAAACGGGCCGCCCCGCCGCCACCTCCACCGCCGGTTTCGAAAGAGCGGGCAACAACGACGACACTGAAGTCGATTGCGTCCGCTCCGATGGTGGTGTCTCGGGATAATCCGGTTGTCCCGGAGCCATCGGGCCGGGGTAAAAACGGGAAACGCCTGGAATTGGGCTCACCGATCGATGGGCCCGGACTCGTTATTGGAGAGCGGGCGTCGATTTCGAGCGACGATGACGCGATATCGGACACGGAACTGCTGAGTGCGACTGATGCGGGCACGGCCGTGTTGCCGCCGCCTGATCTTGGTGAGTGGGGCTTGTTTTTTTTTTACTTGACGGAGTTTTGCGGGCAGTTTTGGAGTTTTTGGTGTGAATGTACACAGTCATAAATTACCTGTCTCAAGTATAAACAGACCCCTCATTACGGTAGAGTGCAAGTGAGGTGCTCTCTCTAACAGAATCTCAATTTCTTCACCCGGGGTAAAACGAAAAACCACCCAAATGTTCGCAAATTTTTTTCACCCGGGGTAAAACGAAAACCCACCCAAATATTCGCCCAATTCAGCCGCCTACGACCCTGAGGCGTGCGCATGCGCGGACGGCCACACGGGCACCTGTCTGCTGGACGCCACCTATCCGCTGACGATCGATCAACTGTTCGCGTTGCTATTCACGGACAACCAGTTCTTTCGCCAATTCGTCGCCTCCTGTCGCTGTACGCAGCTGGAGATCGGCAACTGGCGACCGGTGACGCCGAATGACGCCACTCAGCCGGGCGTACGGTCGGCGTCGAAAACGCGTGTGTACAAATATGACATGGCGCTGTCGCAGCCGGTCGGGCCGAAGTGCTCGCATTGCACCGAGACACAGGTGGCAGCGCTGGGCTTGGGTGGGGCGTTTTTTGGAGCGGTGATTCACTGGTTGGCTGTTGCTGTTGCTGTTGTTGTTGGTATTTTTAGGCGATGTTTTTACCTAGAGAAGCGTACAGAACGCCATTGAGTGGGGCGCCCATCGAGTTTTCTCTGTCATTAAGTGCCTATGCACTTCTCGGCGGGGCTCGATCCCCCGAGCGCACAGACTGCAGTCTAACGCACTACCACCAGGCCACGAGGGTGACACGGTTGTAGTTTACATGACTTGATCACAGCCAGCGTACCAGCCGTTTTTTGGTGGGACTTTTTTCCAGGCTTTTCTACATTTGTTTATGGCTTTAAAACGCCCAAAACTCGGATATTTGGTGCGTCCGCCTCAAACTTATTCGTGTTGTTTTGTGACAACTAAATCCGACAGTTTAGGTGTCATTGCACTGAGGTGTCACGTATTTATGATGTAATTACTTTTGCCTTTGCCACGCAGACTTCGACTGTACCCGAATGAAACCTCATTCGAGACACCTTCACACAAGCATTCAGCTCTCCTTGTGTATTGGTCGCCTCGATTGTCCAATATTCCCAGTTTCGAAATGCCCCTCAATATTCCCGCTCTCCCAACTGTCCGTGCATCCCCATCACACACCGCACTCATCACGCAGGTACTCACCGAGCTGACGGCGGGTGGCGCGTACGCGGTACACTCGGAATGCCGCAACGCCGGTGTACCGTACGCGGACAGTTTCGTCGTGCGCACGTCCTACTGCGTGCGGCGACTCGGCGAGCGCTCGTGTCGTCTGGCGGTGCACGGCAGTGTGGCGTTCAAGAAGAGTGTCTGGGGCATCATCAGAGGTGAGACGGTGGTGGGTTTTGGAATTGAGGGGTTTGTGGATGAGATTTGGTTATTGGAGTTGTCGCGGAGGGGGGAAGGAAACGGCATTTGCCTCCACGGGAAAGTGTTTTTTCCTGGATTTTTGGGTCTTTAGTTGCTGTTTTTTCTGGTGTCTGTGTCGTGTACGAGTGACGAGACGGCGAGTGGGCAGACAGTGACGATATTCTAGTTGCTGACTAACCAAAAAGTTAAAAACCACACTGAAAATAATTAATTTCAATCAAATTCTGAAGCATGCAGTTCATGCATTCTGATTCTGGAATCTTGCATGCTAATTGGCCGCATAGATCTGGGCAGGACTAATCCAGTGAGCTCAATCCAAAAACAGCCAATCAGCTGAGTGTATATGATGATGGTTTGCTGTTTGTCTGCAGGTGTAATTGGTTTCTTGCAAAAACAGTTCATCATGTTGCTTCTATAACCGCTCAGTTTGTCGCTTAGCTAACGCCATATGACCATTAGTTAACACGTCATGTTTTAATGCAGCCATATCACAACCGAGTCAATCAAAAGCAATTCGTTTTTCTGTATCGGATACCATGATCGTCAAAATTCAAAAGCGAAGCCAAACGGCAACAAAACGCAGACAGACCTCAGCAGAGTGAGAACACAACAATGCACTATTACTTTTATTTGCAGTGCGGTAACGGTCTTCTTCCTTTGAACACGTCGACTCACTCACACTTACACACACACACAAACTTACACACGAAATGCGTCCTGTGTGTTTGTGTGCAGCATGAAAATCGATAAAAATAAATGCGCTTTTCCATTCAGTATCAATGGTTGCTGCAGCTGGACAACACGAGGAGAGATTGAAAGAGCTTGTTTTTGCTGTTGCGGAAAAAAGTTAGATAGAGTACTCTTCGTGAGCTCGTCTGTCGTGTTATGTCAGACATGTTTGTTCAAATTCTCCTTGCACGTGTTTTGAGACTGTTTTATTTATCAAATTTGTTCATCATCATCATGTCCAAAAAGCTCAACTTTGATTACCCCTAAAAGGCCATTCGATAAGTCGACTTTCCAGATGCAATTTACGCGCTGGTTTTTTTTGTTTCTGAAGCACTGTGTCATAGGTGGACGGTACCATTGCACATTCACAAACAAACACACTGGCACACAGAAGTAAGCACACATGCGCTGCTGTAATAGCGCGTGTGTGGTGCGTGTGTGCGACTTTACCGCTTATTATACCAGAGTGTTTAGGTAATAAAGAGCATCAGAAAAAAAACTCAAATACCAAAAAACCATCCGAAAAACTGGAAATTTGAAGAAAAAAATGAATTTCAGGCCTCGTGGAACGACCGACAATGTCCGGTTTGGACAGTTTCTTTCGATCGATGAACGCGGCGCTGCAGCGCGAGTGCGACCGTCTCGGCCTGACGGCCACCAACGCATCGCACGAGGTCGCCGTTCCAACGACGTGCACCGCTGAATCGCGGACAGCGCCCATTCCAGCGGGCGGCGTCCTTGCGTCGGCGGACGCCATTCTGATTCCGTCGACGTCGATCGTCGATCCGGACACTGCGGTCACCGCGACTATTGCCGGCGACTCTGCTGGCGGTGTGCTGCCAGCTGCGTCCGTGTTGACCGCAGACGCGCTGGAGAGGCGGGCAACCACGACGTCCGTCGGTGGGCACCCGCGAACCACCAGCTCGGCGGGCTCGATTGGTTGGTGGAGTAGTGGATTGGGGTTTTTTGTTTTGTATTTGATCATTTGAATGAAGTCTCCCCCCGCCCCCCTCTCATCCAAAAACACCCTTTATTCCATCACTTTACCACATCCTTTCTTAATTATCTAAAAATGCGGGAGACGCATATAAAAGGAGGAATATGGCCTTGTGTAAGCAGTGAAAGACTTGGCTCGACAACGCTTTTCAAGTCTCTGATGTGGTACACACGGATACAAGTACATGAGAGTCATATTTTTGCGCCGCGTTTGTTGTTTAAAAGCTTGCTGAAAAGCGTAAAAACTTTGAAGTTATTTTTCAATTGTCCTCTTTAGTTTAGTCTAAAATCACAACACCATGTGCGAAATTCTGTAAATTCTGTGCAAAAACATTGCTGCATGTAGCTGTAGCTTTATCGTTGTTGCTAACGTAGGCACCGCTGTAGTGTGCACACAGCAGCACCAGTGCAAAAAGTGCTGTCTTCCGTTGATTTTCACCTTTTTTTACCAAACTGACAGGATAAACCGGTGAGTCATTGCCTTTGCCACAGAAGGAGACCTTGCGTTCCCCAATGCCTCTGCGATACACTTTGTGCGAACCAGTGTCAGCGATCTGAAGTCTGATTGTTATTTTAGTGGTTTTAGGGGTCGCTAAATGCTAGAAAAAAAGCAAATGGGAAAGTTTTATTTGTCTACAATGTACGAGGGTTGCCATGTGTAACCGAAATAAAGAATAAACGGCGCAAAAATATGACTCTTATGTACTTGTATCCGTGTGTACCACATCAGAGACTTGAAAAGCGTTGTCGAGCCAAGTCTTTCACTGCTTACACAAGGCCATATTCCTCCTTTTATATGCGTCTCCCGCATTTTTAGATAATATTCTGACTTTTACATAAGCCCCGAAGGTCAGACCAAAATCACAATACGTTGGTCACACATTCTTCTAAACCCCATACAGGTTTTTCATTTTTTCGTTTTTAGGCCGATTTCGCCTATGCTATTTCTACGGCCGATTCGCCCAAAATCGTCACGATTCAGTACCTAGAATTGCTCACATAAGAAAACTGACCCAAAAGCCGTGATCGGCGCAATGAATTACCATGGAAAACACCGTTTTCTTGTTTTTCATTTCTGGACCAATTTCGCTAAATTCCACGGGCGATTCGCCGGAAATCGTCACGATTCGGTATCTAGAGTTGCTCACACAAGAAAACCAACTAAAAATCCGTGATCAGCGCATTGAATTACCCTGGAAACAAAGTTTTCTTGTTTTTAATTTTTAGACCGATTTCGCTAATTTCCACGGCCGATTCGCCCGAAATCGTCACGATTCAGCATCTAGAGTTGCTCATGTAAGAAAACTAACCCAAAATCCGTGATCAGCGCATTGAATTACCCTGGAAAACACCTTTTTCTTGTTTTTCGTTTCTGGACCGTTTACGCCAATTTCCACGGCCGATTCGCCCGAAATCGTCGCGATTCAGTATCTAGAGTTGCTCTCACAAAAAACTAACCAAAAATCCGTGATCAACGCATTGAATTACCATGGAAAACACCTTTTTCTTGTTTTTCGTTTGTGGACCGATTTCGCCAATTTCCACGGCCGATTCGCCCGAAATCGTCACGAATCAGTATCTAGAGTTGCTCTCACAAAAAACTAACCAAAAATCCGTGATCAACGCATTGAATTACCATGGAAAACACCTTTTTCTTGTTTTTCGTTTCTGGACCGATTTCGCCAATTTCCACGACCGATTCGCCCGAAATCGTCACGATTCAGCATCAGGAGTTGCTCACGTAAGAAAACTAATTCAAAATCCGTGATCAGCGCATTGAATTACCCTGGAAAACACCCTTTCTTGTTTTTCGTTTCTGGACCGATTTCGCCAATTTCCACGGCCGATTCGCCCGAAATCGTCACTATTCAGCATCTAGAGTTGCTCACGTAAAAAACTACCCAAAATCCGTGATCAGCGCATTGAATTATCAACCCTTTTCTTGTTTTTCGTTTCTGGACCGATTTCGCCAATTTCCACGGCCGATTCGCCCGAAATCGTCACTATTCAGCATCTAGAGTTGCTCACGTAAAAAACTACCCAAAATCCGTGATCAGCGCATTGAATTATCCTGGAAAACACCCTTTTCTTGTTTTTCGTTTCTGGACCGATTTCGCCAATTTCCACGGCCGATTCGCCCGAAATCGTCACGATTCAGCATCTAGAGTTGCTCACGTAAGAAAACTAACCCAAAATCCGTGATCAGCGCATTGAATTACCCTGGAAAAAATCCTTTTCTTGTTTTTCGTTTCTGGACCGATTTCGCCAATTTCCACGGCCGATTCGCCCGAAATCGTCACGATTCAGCATCTAGAGTTGCTCACGTAAGAAAACTAACCCAAAATCCGTGATCAGCGCATTGAATTACCCTGGAAAACACCCTTTTCTTGTTTTTCGTTTCTGGACCGATTTCGCCAATTTCCACGGCCGATTCGCCCGAAATCGTCACGATTCAGTATCTAGAGATGCTCACACGGGGCAAAAAAAAATTAAATTAATTTCCAAATTCTCCGGATGGAATTACCCCAGGAAACATTTTTGTTCGACTGTGAAAATGCCGCAGGTAAAAATTGAAAGCACGAACACATGTAACCAGGTCAAAACCTACGAACCTTTAAAATGCCCAATTTTTTACCCAAATAAAGGTTGGAGCAAAAAAATAACCAAATTTTCAAAATCTACAGATGAAATTACCCCAGGAAACTTTTTTGTTCGGTTATGGAACAACTTCAGACAAAAATTGAAAGGGCGAACACTTTAAACCCGGTGAAAACCGTGCGAGTTTTTAAAAATGCCCAATTTTTACTCAAAAACAAGGTCGGGACAAAAAATTAACTCAATTTCTAAAATCTTCGGATGGAATTACCTCAGGAAAATTTTTTGTTAGGTTATGGAACAACTTCAGACAAAAATTGAAAGGGCGAACACTTGTAACGGCGTAAAATCCTTCAAAACTTAAAAATGCCCAATTTTTTACCCAAATAAAGGTTGGAGCAAAAAAATAACCAAATTTTCAAAATCTACAGATGAAATTACCCCAGGAAACTTTTTTGTTCGGTTATGGAACAACTTCAGACAAAAACTGAAAGGGCGAACACTTTAAACCCGGTGAAAACCGTGCGAGTTTTTAAAAATACCCAATTTTTACTCAAAAACAAGGTCGGGACAAAAAATTAACTCAATTTCTAAAATCTTCGGATGGAATTACCTCAGGAAAATTTTTTGTTAGGTTATGGAACAACTTCAGACAAAAATTGAAAGGGCGAACACTTGTAACGCCGTAAAATCCTTCAAAACTTAAAAATGCCCAAATTTTGCCCCAAATAAGGGTCGGAGGCAAAAATTAACTCAATTTTCAAAATCTCCGGATGGAATTACCCCAGGAAATTTTTTTGTTCGGTCATGGAACAGCTTCAGACAAAAATTGAAAGGGCGAACACTTGTAACACCGTAAAATCCTTCGAAATTTAAAAAAATGCCCAAATTTTGCCCCAAATAAGGGTCGGGGCAAAAAATTAACCCAATTTTCAAAATCTCCGGATGAAATTACCCCAGGAACCATTTTTGTGCAACTGTGAAAGTGTCGCACGTAAAAATTGAAAGGGCGAACACATATGATTACACTACTGAAAAAAAAATACAAAGAGAAATAAGTAACACTGTTTTCAGAATAGGTTTTTCGTGTCTACAGCGTATGAAAAGTTGTCCGATAAAATTTTTTTCGCGGCTCCAAGCACAACTTTGGGTGTTCGTTTCGTGTGCACAGAACCAAGTTTGTGGCTTATACTATGCTCGCTGGAGGAAGCGAGCAAATTTGAAAAACGCGCGCGAGAGGATAACGGCTCATATTATGCGTGATGCGCTATCCGCTCGCTGGCGCTCGCTCGCGCATCCGCATGATTCAAAAAAATTGTTTCAGACCTTGAGACACGAGCGTTAATTGCGCAACGCCGTGGATGGATGCCGAAAGCGTTAGCTGTATTGTAAGTTTTTTTTTTAATTTTGTGATTATTTTGTTACCGACCGATCAAAATACCGATATGCCACCTACATAGATAGGACCCGCCTGTCGGTTCTGGAATTTCTGTTCTGTTCTAGTTTAGTTCGGTTTTCAAGAATGCGATTTTTCCTTCAGCATGTCGCTCATGGTGTTGCTAAACACGATGCTATTGGTGAAAGTGTGGACAAACAGCGGATCGCTGCAAAGGGGCACTGAGGCACCTTGCACGGGTCGGTCACTGAACTACGACGAGTTGCTATTTCTGTTGGAAAAGTTGGTTTTATGGTTTTTTTACTTGTTTTTGGTAAAGTTTTATGGACCTGAAGTTTGCATTTTTCACGTGTTTACCATGTTCACAATCACAATGCGCTGGCCTGACCTTTGGCACATGACGTGTTTCTGCTGCTAGTGTGTTTGTTCGTACCTGTGTTGCATTGCGAAAAGGTACGTCGCGTTGAATATCGCACGGTTTTCAGACTAGGACTTCAAGCAAAAACTATTGAATCAGCAGCAGTTTTAAAAAAAAAGTGATGTTTGCCATTCCAGATCGAAACTCCAACCGGAAGACGTCATTCGTCTTAGTCGCCAGCATGCCTCGCTTGCTCTCTTAGACGAAACAATGAATTCACTGAACAGAATCGATTACGAATTGAAACAGCTGCGACGTTCATTGCTGGCTGCGAGAGACACGCTGGAGTTCACGGGCAGATTGCGAAATAAATTGCGGGCATCGGAAACGGGTACGCGAACGGGAACGGGAGTAGCTGATACTAATCGTGATGCTACGACGAATGAAGCGACGCAAAGTCGTTCCGATTTATGACAGAATTTAGCGTTTTAACCGTTTTTTGTGGTTTTGTTTGTGTGAACTGCGTTTCGTACATTATGTGTTCAATTGGTTTTAGCAGTCGCGAATTCCAAATGTCTGTGTTATTATGGGTAGTTGAATCACTATATCGCTTGAACACCGATCTGCAACGCGAATGTTAGACTCGCGAAAAAACCTGGGCAAATGGAGTGTCCAGTATAGTTTTTTGTCGCGTAAAACAATCTTATAACACAACTCCGAGGGACTTTTATTGAAAAGTAAAGAATTTGGTATGAGGAATCATGGACAGAAGTAGAGGAGTTGTTAGTTTTCTTGACTATCAGGAATTATCGTTTCAAGACCGAAATTTGGCACAAAACAGTCACACCATTTGCTCAGCGGTTTGTAAATATCAGCAGTATAGTGCTCTACGGTCATTTTTTTCAAATCTTCGATCGACTTTCTGTAAAAAAGTGCTTTATGTGAGTGTGTTTTAGGATACATTCAGACTTGAGAAAATCGTGTTTTTTGGTAGTTTTATTTATTATTTTTCTTGCTTTTCTGTTCCAAATTTTTGGCCTATTGAATACGATGATACTCAACAGTCAAATCGCCTTCGGAACTTTCGCTTTTTTATGTTGTGCCCTGTTTGTGGTTTTCTGGCATTTTACGAACAAAATAGCATTACATTCTTTACTTGTTTTGGTATTATCTTGGATCTTGGAAACTTGCAATTTTCATTCCTCCCATCACAACTGATACCATTTCAGCATACCATGAGTAACAATAATTTTTTTTGATTTTTTTGCCTTTCAATCGTTCAAACCGGTATGTATGATTTTATTTAATTATGTTTGCAAATTCTATTTTTTTCCTGGAGCCATCCGTTCTAAATTCCAATTTTCCCATTGTTTTGTGTTGTGAGCTTTAGGTTTTGTTGTGCTGTTCCTTTTTTCTTTTGACATCGCTAATTTCAGCAAACAAATGTGATAACTTGCAGAAATGACGACGTTTAGCCAAACAGATTGCATATATGAAAAAAATTTGTCATGGACTTGATTTAGTTTTTTTATTGAGCACTGGTTTTAAAATATTTTTACGACATTAGTTTGTTGGTTCAAAATGTTTTATTGATCTAGCACAATAAATTCCTGTTCCTGTCCTGGTTCATTAATCCTTTCTCAGTTACCAGTTGTCATGTCACCTGCTATTGTGGCAGGAAGAGAGACAAGCTGAAATCCAAACGATCGAATAAAATTTGAAATTATTTTGCAAAGATGGAATCGTTTTTTGATTGCCACAAACCAGTGGTTAGTGAATTCTGATGAGCTGTATGCATGAGAAACAGCATTCTCTAAGATTACTTTTACAGATGTGATTTTTGTTCATTTGTTTCGGACCACGATTTTACAGTCACAAAAACTATATTTACAGTCACTGGCATGGTATTTGTAGCATGACCATATGCTCCTGTTGACTGTTTATTCAGAAAATTAAAGAAAGGCTTTTGTCATGCACCTGCAGCATGTAAAATGTGTTTCTTCAAACCTGTCGCCCTTTTCAAAATGAATACAAAGCGCGTGCAGAATTCAGTTGAAAGGAACGACATATTTCGCCACGAAGATGTATTTTTTTTTATTTCAACCAAACCGGTTCCCCTCTTCATTCGTTGAAATTTCTCGTGCTTTGTGTTTCGCGAAAAACTGACAGGTTTGAGCAAACGCACTGTAAATGTTTCAGACTCTAATCAAAATTCGCAACGAACAGAAATCTGCTTCGCGTTCTGGCTTCTCGCTTCCATCCACCGTTGTTCGGTGTTCGCCGTATTCTGCTGTTCTGTTCACTGTCAACGAGCCTCCAACTGCGAGCGGCCCGTCGATTGGCGAGTTTCGAATTCAGCAGCGAATCATTGCTGTTCACCGCATTTCCGTGGAACCCGCCGCGGCATTGTTATTACGCAACGACGCCAGATCGCTCCGTTCCAACCGACCGAAATCATCGTTGTCTCGTGAATTTTGATTATCCGCCAAATAAAATGGCCGTTTCGATCGATGCCGCAAAGTATCCGCTCGCGCGGCGGGATGAATCGATCGTGGAGGAGTATTCTGGCACAAAGGTAACGTTTTTTTTTAATTGGAAGTTTTTTTGCCGCACGGCCGCGGTGGTGGTGACACGTGGTTTGCATGTATTGGCCCCCATTTGTTGTTTTTTCTTAGTTTTCGGCGAGTGAAAATAGTTCCAATTGACACACCGAATACGGTTGGACTGTGCACTGGTTGGCAATCAGCTGATTGGCTGCTTTCGAATTGTGCTCACTGATTGGTCGAAACACCGACCAGCTCGATGCAACCAATCAACATGCATGCGAGAATGCACAACAACGGGCTTGTTTTTGACAGTTTTAGAAAACTGTAAATCGTTTACTGCGCAGGTCGCTGATCCTTATCGATGGCTGGAAGACCCCGATGGCGAGGAGACGAAAGAGTTTGTGACGAAACTGAACAACATCTCGAGACCGTTCTTTGACGCGTGCGAAGTCAGGGAACAGGTGAATGAAAGGTACGTCGTGTTTGTCTTGTCTAAGTTTCACGGTTTTTTTATTGATTGGTTGATTTTATTCGACACATTGTAAGTGTCAGGCATATGCACAAGTTTTATACTTTATTTGGAGCACGCTGCCCAGCGATTTCGGAAAACCCGAAGGCACCAAATTTAGGGGAACAGACGGCTCACAGTCCCGTTGAAACGCTACCCTTCCCTCGTTAGCGGGGCAGCCTCTGAGCCCCGCTCTGTGCTGGGGGCACTTCTCTGTTTGCAGTAGTTTGCTGCGGTAAAGCGTGATGCTTTTAGTGTTGTCGCAAACGTTTACTGTGAGTGAAGGCGCTGGTTTTGATGGGGAATACGCAACCTTGGAGTGATACCAATTCGTGAAACAAACACTGCACGGTCTTTCGACTCGCACTTCGGTTACGCACCCGACCAATCAATGTGCTCATGGATTTAGATTTCAAAAATTGTCCGAAAATTGTTGATTGTTTTCACTCCAATGAATAATATTCAAATTTTCAGGCTGACGAAATTGTGGGACCACGAGAAATACAGTTGCCCGTCGAAGTACGGCGACTACTATTTCTACAGCTACAATTCCGGGCTGCAGAATCAAAGGTGGAATGGAAAATCAGTCGAACTTGTTTGTATTCTGTTCATTCGCACGCGAGTCACTGAGAGAATGAATGAAATAAATTCTTCATTCATGTTCATATCGCGCACGATTGACTTATCCAGTCAACTTGGGTATATAAACCGGTTTTTCTGGTGTGAACAAATTTTCTGGTGTGAAAAATAAAACAGTTTTCATTTTCCATGTACAAGAGAGATTGAAAGACTAGCGTCAGTTTGGTTAGCAGCTTTGAATTGCCGCGTCATGCCAAGCCAAGTCAGTCATGAAACCGAAGTCCGTACGTGCATTGAGTCGCAGAACCAGAAAAAAATTGTGATAATAAACACGTGTACATTCAACCAATCAGGAGTCACTTGACCAAAAAAAATTGTCCCAACAATTCCAGCGTCTTTTACATCGCGGAAACGCCCCGGGACGCGGGCCGAGTGTTTTTGGACCCAAATCAACTGTCAGAGGACGGGACGACGCACGTTCGAATAAAGTCGTTCACTGAGGACGGATCGATATTCGCGTACGGAATCTCGGAAAAGGGATCTGATTGGATCACGGTGAAAGTGAGTGTGGAGTGTGCTGTTGTTGTTGTTGTTGGGGATTTCAGGCGATTTTTTTAGCCAGGGCTAACCCGGAAACCGTGTGTGCGTGTGTTTTTCTTCGCACTTTCCGATCGTCCAGTAGTTGGAGACGTGAGAAGCGTTTTTTAAGCTTGGTGCACGCCCCCTTACTGATGTCGCAAACTGAAAGGTACGGGAATATTCGGCCGAATTCTATGGGAATTGACGATTTACCATAGCTCACTCCGCCGTGTGGGGGTACAGCCCAACACTACCGCTCTGTCCTGTATTCCTGCTGTGCACTACTGATGTTTGCGGCATTTTGTTGGTCGTGTAAACACAAAAAACAATCCCGTCAGCTCTTGTTGTTCTCATATTCGAGATCGTTATCTTATTTTTTTTTGGTTTGTCACGCCATCTTCAAGTTTTCTCAGCTTTCTGATCGTATTTTTTTTCTTTCAGTTCATGAGCGTTCCATCTGGCGAGCCGATTGCGGATGAGCTGAAACAACTGAAGTTCACCGGTGTTTCCTGGACGCACGATAATCGCGGCGTTTTCTACTCGGTGCTTTTTTATTTTATGTTTTTTTTTAACTTTCCGTTTGTCTGGACTGGACCAAAGCCCTGGAAGGTTCTGGTGTACCACAGAGTGCATTGTTCCACACGCGTTCCTCCCCTCAGTCGCTGTTTGTTTGCGGGAGAGCGCTCCATTTCGAGTCGGCCGCTTCGTCGTCAACCACGAGAGTCTGGTTTGCACAGATTGTTGGACAGAATGACTGACTGTGGCGTTGCACCAACTGGGCTGCAGCGCAGTGCACCAGCAGGTCGGAGCGCAAGCAGCAAGTTTTCGCGTCTTGGATGTAGAAGAAACGAATATGTCGCGACGCAAAGCGTGCAGCTTGGCTGACGCTAAATTGGCACAACAAACAGCACGTTTGCCGGCGGCAATGAACAACAGCAACAAACAAGCCGAACCATTTTTTTTTCACCGGACAACCACAACTGTGTGGACGTTTCCAATTTCGGTGTGTTGCAGCGTTACCCGCGCAAGCAGCGAGCGCACGACGGCACAGCGACGGAGAAGGACGCCCATCACACGTTGTTCTACCATCGGATGGGCACCGCGCAGACGGACGATGTGCTCGTGGCAGAGTTTGCGGACGAGCCCGATTACATGATGTCGGTTTTTTGGTTCAGAAGTTGATTTTTTGGCCCATGATTTTCGTTTTTTTAAAAAAGAACGGTTTTTTTGCAAGTTTTTTTTGGGCGGGTGAAAGACGAGCCTCGATATGCTCCGATCGTTCCGTGGTACACCACACCGCCACCCGCTCGCACGGGTCTGTTGCCCAGCGAACCAAATTTGGGCACATTTATTACCCAATTTTGTTTAGCCATTTTCATGGCCCCATTTCAGTCACGCGTTCGTATCGAACGACGGCGACTATCTGGTGGTGGACGTCTCGAAGGGCTGCGACCCGCACAATCTTCTGTTTGTGCTCGAATTGGCGCCGTTCAACGGCACGATTCCTGGTAAAGAATTTGGAATATTGTGTCGAAGTGGCTTTCTTGATTGGTATCGCAAACTTTCTCGTTGTTTTTGTGCCAAATGAAAAGTTAATGGTTGTTGAGACTTGTTTTTTTGTTCTTTCAGAAAAACCAAAACTAACACCAATAATCTCGGATTTTCACGCAAAATATGAGGTCTGTGAGTTTGACAGGCTTTTCAGACTGCAAGCGGCTTAGTTTTGTTGTTGTTTTTGTTTGCGTTTTCTGCTCACGAATCCGGTTTCCGTATCGAATTTTAATCTAAATTTGTGAATTTCATTTTTTTTCAATTCACTTCAGTACATCGACAACACTGGAAACGAGTTCTACATAATGTCGAACAACAATGCGCCAATGTTCAAGCTGATGAAAATGACGTTGGACAGGCCAAATGAGGTCAGAAGTGTGTTTACCAGTTGTTTGCCGTTTTTCTTTCAAGAAAAAAACGTTTGCCATTTTCAACCCTAGTAGCCACGAGTGGAAACCACCAGATTCAATTTATATTTTATATAACTTTTCAGTTTCAAGTATAAAGCTACACAGCGGGTTGTTGCGTGCTGCTGCTGACAAAAAAACCGGGTTTTTCCTCAGACCGACTGGCTTACCGTAATCGCTGAAGAGAGCACCGCGAAACTCGACTGGGTCTACGTGGTCGACCACAATAAACTCGTGACCGCCTACATGAGAGACGTCAAGAATGAGCTGTTCATCTGTGATCGCACCGGCCTACGATTACAGCAGATCACGATTGGCATCGGATGCGTCGGTCAATTCTGCGGCCGCAAGGAACTGAGCGAGGTGGGGGTGGTCGGCGGTCAGTTGTACTCGAGTGCTTCACGAGGGACATGCCTCGTTGGGCCGACCCTGTTCGGCCAGGTCAAAAACAGGTGGAAACCTTGTTCTCGGCGGAAGACCATGTAGTTTTTTGTTCTCACTCACACGGTATTTCAGCCTCTAAACAGTGCCACAAACAAACACACTGGCGCGCCGCATGCAATGCGCGTGCTATGTCTACTTTTGCCAGTGCGTTTGTTCAAGAAAAAAAAACACGACCTGAAATGTGAAACACAGTTATCTGACTAGCACTTATGCTATGAACATTTTTTACAGTCTAGTTAATTAGTAAAGGAGTTGTGTGTGATTTGCGAATTGTTTGTTCTGTAACAGATGTTCTACCGCTTTGACTCCTTCACAACCCCGGGCATTATCTATCGCTGTGATCTCAAGCAACTGCCGAATGTCGAATCTCAGGTTTGGATGTTTTTCGTATGCATTTGAAACTCGTATATTGGCTTCTTTTGGGCTCGCTGATTGATTCTACCAGCTTGATTGCAGCCAATCACCGTGCCGGATTTAAATTTGTGATTGCACAAAAATTGCGCAATTTGAACTGTGTGAATCTGGCAACGGAACGTTTTGTTTCTTTTGAGCGATTGCAGTTGCTCAAACTGAAGGGGCACCAAATCAAATTCGCATGCCCATAATCCATATACACAAGCAGCAATCCTGTGCTCTTTGAGGCGATAATTTGAAAAAAAAGTATTTTTGCCAGAGATAACGGATTCGATTTTTTGATTCACTAAATTTGTCCATTTCATAGGAACTACGACGCATAAAAGTCGACCATTTCGATGCTGACCAAATCGTGGTTCGCCAGGAGTTCGTACCGAGCAAGGACGGCACCAAAGTGCCCATCTACATTCTGCATAATAAGGTCATTTTTTGGTTCTTTCATTCGTGCTGTTGGGTTGTTGCTACAAGCCACGTTTTGTTTCTCCTCGTCTCGTCATTTATTTCGTCTCTCGTTGAGCTTTTCCTTGCTTTCTGCTCGTTTGGTTTTGTGGAAACCCCATATGTGTGCATGGTCTTCATGCAAGGACTTTTGAATACTGCAACGTGCATTCATGAAATTATATTTAGACTTAGTGACGCATAGCTGGTAAACATTTAAAAAATGCTCTTATGAAAATTTGCACAACGACGCCGAGTTGAGCGCCGTGATTCTTTTTGCATTCATGAAAAAATAATAATTTCATCGCTAGCCGTGCGACTTTTGCTGAAGCAAATCCGTGATGACACCAGGATATTCTCTAAGTGTAAAAAACGTTTGCACCCTGTAGACTCTCGACACGACCAGCGGTCAGCTGCCCACTTTACTGTACGGCTACGGCGGGTTCAACGTCCCGCTGCTGCCCGCATTCTCGGTGTCCCGCTGTCTGTTGCTGCAGAATCTGCGCGGCGTTTTTGTGCTCGCCAACCTCAGAGGCGGCAGGTCAGTGAAAAGTTTATTGCATTTTTTTCAATGTTATCGTTTTTTTTTGTCTGTGTTAGAGTAGTTGCTGTCTGGAAAACCGTGCACCTTGTTTGATGGTTGCACAATGTTGCACGCAAACACACTGGCACACAAGCCGTGAGGTCCACAGTCATACTCGCAAACGCACTGGTACAGTCATTGTAAATCTTTGTCAAAAAATTACTGGGCATCATTGAAATTATTTGTTAGAAAGAGATGAAAAAGAATGTGAAAAAATTCCTGACCAAAAAGCAACATATAATCCGGTTCAAGCGGGAATGCGCTGACCACAACATCTTCATTTGAAATTTATGCCGGTTGCTTCGCGGTGGAATTTTTCGCTCTTCTTTTTTCTAAAGTTTATCATTTTTATTCCAGTGAGTACGGCGAAAAATGGCACGAGGCTGGAATGCTCGAAAAGAGGCAGAATGTGTTCGACGATTTTATTGCGGTCGCCGAATATCTGATCGCCAGCAAAATCACGTCACCAGCGAAGTTTGTGTGTCTTTTTTCTGAATCTCAAGCGGCATTCATGCAGCAGTATTTGATAACGCGTAGCTATGCGTCATTGAATGATGTTTCATGAATGCCTTTGTGTTCACTTCAGGTTATTTGCGGTTTTGTGTCACTTGTAGACTTTGCAATGAATAAACGTGTTTTCAATCATTTTTCTTGCAATGAGATAAACAACAATCGAATACCACCATCGCGCTGGGACTGATTTGTTCTTCAATCTATATTCACCAAATTGATATGCGAACAACGACTGGACTCAATGGAAAATTTCAGTCTCTTCTGGATTCTCGTTAAAAAAACTTTTGCTTGTTCGCTCAGACTGACGATTCGCGGCGGCTCGAACGGCGGACTGCTCGTGGCAGCGTGCGCCAATCAGCGACCGGAATTGTTTGGTGCGGTCGTCAATGACGTCGGGTCGGCCGAGTGGTTTTTTTCAAGTTTTTTTTTTCAAATTATTTGTGAAACACCCCCTTCCCCCTTCCAAATGATTTACGGTATGAACCCAGAAGGTGACGAAACACCTGTGCGTTATTCTGTTGTGTTGTCGAAAATATGGGAATAGCAGGTCAATAGCCTCTTAGTAAAACAAACACACTGGAACATGGAAGTTCTGATGCTGTGCGCGAGTCAGCGGATGCGTACCCTGCCAGTGTGTTTGTTTCTAACTATGATAGGTGATGCATGGTTTTCGAACTTGATTTTTTCATAACTTCAGTTGTTCTTTCTCCGGTTATCCATTCACATTTGTTATTGCCAGTTTTTTTCTTCAGAGTCCTAGACATGCTGCGATTCCACAAGTTCACAATCGGCGCCGCGTGGCTGCCCGAATTCGGCAATCCAGATAAGGCGACCGATTTTGAATTCATTTACAAGTAAGTTTGTGCCAATTTCGGTGAACTCGTGGGGTTTTTTAGTTTGACGTCAAGTTGTTGCACCGCAATAAGTCCCGTTTTCTGGTTTCTAATCACGCGGTTTGTTTGGTTTTCATTTCAAGTTTTCGGGTTTTTTTTTGGTTGGTTGGTGAAAACAGGACCGATTGTTGTCACATAATATGTCATCAAAAACGTTTAAAATTTGTACAAAAATTGCTGCACAATGAATTGAGAAACATTCAAGAAGCGTTGAATTGGGACTCATCGCGTCCCAGCATTACACTTGACTTGCAAAAACATTGAATTTGTCAACATTCTTGACCCATCCGACAAATCCACGGAGTGTTTTTTCATTAAAAACCATTGGCTGATGATATTCGACGGTATTCAAGGTGCAGCGACCTTCGATTGCAGATACTCTCCCCTGCACAACCTTCGCTACCCGTCGACCGGTCAGTTTCCAGCGATGCTGTTGACCACGGCCGACCACGATGACCGCGTGGTACCCCTCCACACCCTCAAGTACATGGCACAGCTGTACCACGTCGTCGCACCGCACTCAGTCACACAGACCAATCCACTCCTCTGTCGCGTCGAAGTGAGAGCCGGTCACGGCTCCGGGAAACCGACGAAGAAAACGGTTGGAATAATCGGTGTTTTCTTTCTTCTGCGATTTTGTCTGGTTGTTGTTGTTGTTGTTGTTGTTGTTGTTGTTGTTGTTGTTGTTGTTGTTGTTGTTGTTGTTGTTGTTGTTGTTGTTGTTGTTGTTGTTGTTGTTGTTGTTGTTGTTGTTGTTGTTGTTGTTGTTGTTGTTGTTGTTGTTGTTGTTGTTGTTGTTGTTGTTGTTGTTGTTGTTGTTGTTGTTGTTGTTGTTGTTGTTGTTGTTGTTGTTGTTGTTGTTGTTGTTGTTGTTGTTGTTGTTGTTGTTGTTGTTGTTGTTGTTGTTGTTGTTGTTGTTGTTGTTGTTGTTGTTGTTGTTGTTGTTGTTGTTGTTGTTGTTGTTGTTGTTGTTGTTGTTGTTGTTGTTGTTGTTGTTGTTGTTGTTGTTGTTGTTGTTGTTGTTGTTGTTGTTGTTGTTGTTGTTGTTGTTGTTGTTGTTGTTGTTGTTGTTGTTGTTGTTGTTGTTGTTGTTGTTGTTGTTGTTGTTGTTGTTGTTGTTGTTGTTGTTGTTGTTGTTGTTGTTGTTGTTGTTGTTGTTGTTGTTGTTGTTGTTGTTGTTGTTGTTGTTGTTGTTGTTGTTGTTGTTGTTGTTGTTGTTGTTGTTGTTGTTGTTGTTCATCGGCCAACAGGTGCGAAAGGTAGTGGACGCAATTTGACCGATCGAGCGGGCTCGGTCGGTTGCGGACACGCTGTGTAGGAGCTGCGTCGTTGTCCGCTTGTGTGGTGGTGCCATTTTTTTCGGGGATTTACACTTAGACTGGGAATAATCAGTGAAAAATTGGGTATTGGGTGCGTTGCAAAAATCAGCACAGACAAAGATTGAAGAACATACAGTGCAACCAGAATTGATTTTGACATTTTTTTCCTTGTAGATCGACGAACTCACTGACATCTACTGCTTCTTGGTGCGCGTCTTGAACCTGGATTGGCACCCGTGATTTGATTTTTTGTTGATTTTTTTGATCTGTTGTTCAGTGATTGTTGTTATCGTTGGTTTTGTATTGTTTTGTTTTGTTGTTCATTTTCAGTGATGTAGTTATATTTGCAATTCATTGTAAAGTTGCCATTACAGATGTTTGCGACTATTCTCGCCTCCAGTATGCTGATGCTCTGTATTTCTTTTGGACCATGACTCAATTTCGTTGAATTTTCACGAAATCATCTCTGGAATTCTCATGATTTTCTCTTCTTTGGCCGGTGTTGTGCGGTGATAAACCTTTTGTACCTACCTGAACCTGACTAGTTGGATTCGTCATACTTACACGCCTTCGTCACATGTCTGCGTGGAAAAAAAAGTAAAATAAATTTATAAGAAACCGCAGAAACACAATGTTCGTCCAACATGACTAAATTTGCTGAGCATAATTCACACGTTTGAAATATCAGACTCAGACCAGTGAGAGAAAGTAAACAACTTTGATTCGCTGAAAGTGCACAAAAAAGTACGCAGCTCCACCACCCATCACCTTTCACGACTAAAATGGAAAGCTGTGATTCAGAAATAAACAAAGTAAGAAAACAGAGATAAGAAGGTTGAAACGAACCGAAGTACAGCGCATGCACCTTATATATCAGCTGAAGCGATTGAAAATCAAACATTTCCAGATTTTTGTTCAAACATGTTTCGCTCATCTGCTCTGCTTTTGGCAACCGCATATCTTTTGGCGCTGTTCAGTAAATGCGTTACGGATAGTTTCGGTGAGTTGTGCGCACACTTGTCAGAAAACAAACGTAACATTGTCATAATGTACAGGGTGGGCCAAAAAAAAGGTTCCATTTTCAAACTGCTGTCCCTGGCTGGTGTTTCAATATTATGAGCTGAAATTTTCAGCATTGATAAAACATGTGATGCCATTTTTCTGACAAAATTTTTATCCAGTTTGGTCAAGTAGATTCAGTTTTACAGCACAATGTTTAAAAATTCCCAAATTTTCAAAAAAACGGATTTTTCACCAAGAATTTCACAACGAATCATTGCTCATAGACATCCAAATCATCCAAATCATCATGGTTCGGGACAGGCCAGATTCCAAACTGGCTCGTTTCGTCGATTTTGCTGGACTGCGCGTGAACATTGCGACCACAGTGTCTTTGAATGCAGCAGCAATCGATGGTCGACCGGATCCACTCTTTCGGTAAAACACGTTGCCATGCTCAAACAGATTGGACACAAAAAACGGACATCCTGGTTGGCGAATCCTCGTGGCGACCCAAATTGAATTTTACGCGAAACTGGCAAGTCACTGCAGAAAAACTTTCAGATTGCTCCCACCAGATAGCACACCAGACCCGTTGTTCTGCTGTCCACTTAACCATGACGAAACTGCAGAAAACTGAAACTGAAACACTTTTTTTATTTAAACCGCAGAAAAACTTTTCAAAACAAACAAATTAACAGACAGCGCAGCACACAAAACAAAAAGTCAACTGAACAATTCTTTCTGTTGCAGTCGCATGGCTGCTGACTCGAGTCCGTTGTGAAACATCAGAATTTCGCTCGAGCTGCTCAAATGCAATTCAAGTGTGACACCTTTCCACTCTGTGCGCATGATTTGAACTTTTAATACCCCAGGTATCCAAAAAGACTAATTTGTCACCTTCGCAACAGTTTCAAAATTGAATCACGCATCTTGATACTAATTTTTTCTTGCCCTCATTTCAGTCAATTTGTTGATTTTTCGAGCTTTTTAGAAAATCTGCCACAGTGAGCGCTAGGAATTATATATCTGAAAAAAAATTTTGTCAGTAAAATGGCATCACATGTTTTAACAGTGCTGAAAATTTCAGCTCATAATATTAAAACACCAGCCAGTGACAGCAGTTTGAAAATGGAACCTTTTTTTTGGCCCACCCTGTATTTTTATTCTTTAGGTATGTTGTAGGTAAGCGTCAAGTCTAAAGGCCGTGTACTGTAATATAGCGCAGTAATGGTGCACAGTCACAAAGGCTGCACTGCACACGCAGACATGGCGATATATTTTTTTAAAGGGGCATTCATGATGCAGTATTTAGTGACCGCGTAGCTATATTTTAACACAGCTATGCGTTACTAAATACTGCTTCATGAATGCCGCTTAATAGTGCTTGCATGGCGTAGACTGCGCTGCACCAGAGAATTATGCAACGCGAAAACTGCATTATGCATCGTCCGTAACGACAAATCTTACGTTTTTTATGATTTTCTCAGTCTGTCTCATTTTTATCCTTTCTTTGCTGAGGTGCGCGTTGATTATTTTTTTCAGATCAGCGGGACAATCACCAGTCGAAAACAAAGATTGATGTCGTTGTGCCCGAACATGTCGACGAATACCTCCTTGGACCGAGTGAGTTATTACAAAAAACGCAGTGGACGTGAATTTACGATTAGTTGAGAACACTTGCATTGTGACTTATTGTGAATCCACCCTTCGACCTCCACTAGTTGGATGATCGCACAGGAAGCGCTGCGTTAATCTATACGTGAAACGCTGCGTTAAACCGCACATGAAACGCTGCGTTAAACCGCACATGAAACGCTGCGTTAATCTGCACGTGAAACACAGCGCTACTCCCCACATTAAACGCTGCGTAAACCGTCCGTGAAACGCTGCGTTAATCCGCACGTGAAACGCTACGTTACTCTCCACCTTAAACGCTGCGTTAAACCGTCCGTGAAACGCTGCGTTAATCCGCACATAAAATACTGCTACGTGAAACGATGTGTGTGAACCATGCATACCCGCACGCACGCACGACGGTGTGGGGTACTGATGTGCGTAGCCCTCAAACCGGTGTGCAGCCCGCAAGAACAAACTTTGTGCGCTTTGCTTCATTGCACCGGGGCTGCTTTGCAAATGGTGCGCAGCCCGCCGAACCAGTGTCGCCAAAATGCCACCGGGTACCCCACCCACACCGTCGCGCGGGTATGGTGCGAATCGTTTCGTGGATGTTTGCATAAAACGTTGCATGAACGTGTGTGAAACCAATGAAATAGTGGCATTGGTTTCCTTCTATAGTGTTTGTTCATCAGTGTTGTTTGTTCACATTTTCAGCGCAAAAACCGTCAGGCCTAGAGCGCCTGGGGGAGCTGCTTCGAAAAGAAGAAAAGCGTTTTTGGAGCCCAAATCGAGAGTCATTTCATCGACAACGCACTTCTGAAGTTGACTACTGGACAGCAAAACCAACCGATAATGTGCCGTATGAAAAGAACTATGTGACAGCAAAACCGACCAATGATGTGCCGTATGAAAAGAACTATGTGACAGCAAAACCAACCAATGATGTGCCGTATGAAAAGGACCATGTGACAGCAAAACCAACCAATGATGTGCCGTATGAAAAGGACCATGTGACAGCAAAACCAACCAATGATGTGCCGTATGAAAAGGACCATGTGACAGCAAAACCAACCAATGATGTGCCGTATGAAAAGGACCATGTGACAGCAAAACCAACCAATGATGTGCCGTATGAAAAGGACCATGTGACAGCAAAACCAACCGATAATGTGCCGTATGAAAAGGACCATGTGACAGCAAAACCAACCAATGATGTGCCGTATGAAAAGGACCATGTGACAGCAAAACCAACCAATGATGTGCCGTATGAAAAGGACCATGTGACAGCAAAACCAACCAATGATGTGCCGTATGAAAAGGACCATGTGACAGCAAAACCAACCAATGATGTGCCGTATGAAAAGGACCATGTGACAGCAAAACCAACCGATAATGTGCCGTATGAAAAGGACCATGTGACAGCAAAACCAACCAATGATGTGCCGTATGAAAAGGACCATGTGACAGCAAAACCAACCAATGATGTGCCGTATGAAAAGGACCATGTGACAGCAAAACCAACCAATGATGTGCCGTATGAAAAGGACCATGTGACAGCAAAACCAACCAATGATGTGCCGTATGAAAAGGACCATGTGACAGCAAAACCAACCGATAATGTGCCGTATGAAAAGGACCATGTGACAGCAAAACCAACCGATAATGTGCCGTATGAAAAGGACCATGTGACAGCAAAACCAACCAATGATGTGCCGTATGAAAAGGACCATGTGACAGCAAAACCGACCTATAATGTGCCATACATACCACCGTACGTTCCATCTCAATCACCAAGTCCTGACAAGGACCGTCTTCAATATCCACAAGCGTGGCGAAACGAGTCCGCTAAAGACAACTATCACGGCACAATTGTTAGGGTTTTTTCAATGTTCTGTTTATTAAAATATTTATTTTATTATTAAATTAAATTAAATTATATAAAACAATATTAAAATAATAAAAGACAACTTTTGAAAACGACAAATCCATAGTCGAACTGTAATTTGCGGATTATCAGCTGATTGGCTGTTTTGAATTTGGGTCCTCAGTTATGCAGCAATTGCGATGTTAGTACGTTCAACGTCAGAAAGCAAAATCTGAAAACATGTATTTTACAGTTTGAACGCACTTTTTTAAGCGCGGCTACCATTAAAAAAGGACTGTCAGTGTGTGTGCGTTGAACCTAACCGCGTTCAAACCTTTCGGCAGGTCAAAGATCCGTACCGATGGTTGGAAAATCCGGATGCGCCAGCCACCATTAAATACGTTGACAAGCTGAACAATGTTTCCAAGGAGTTTTTTGACAACAGTCCACTGCGCCAGAAAATCAAAACGCGGTATACCGTATACGAAGTTATACAGCTAAAGGCGGAAACACCATTTAGTTTTTCGGCCGTACGCACAAACGTCGTTCTAAATCCCGTGCGCAAACTAATCGTGTCCGTGCGTACGCACAAAAAACTAATTGCTAAATCCTCCTTAAATCCTTTCGCGGTAAAACGCTTTCCTGATCTGACAAGGAAGGTTTTCGTGTTATCGTGAAATAGGCAACAAAAGCAATGTTTAGGATAAGATCGGGCCCAGTTTGACAAAAATAATATGCATTTTTAGCAAAATCGATCCACAATTCAAATTTGCTTGGCGAAGAGCGAACCCAGTTTGACTGCAGAAAAATAAAAAAAATAAAAACGGACATTTTTTTAGATTAAACGAAGTATTTGATCACGAACAATACAGCGTTCCGTCAAAGCACGGGCAGTATTATTTCTACTGGTATAATTCGGGCCTACAGAATCAAAAGTGCGTTCTTTTCATTTTCGTCTGCTTTTCCGTTTCAGTTTCCGTTTTTTTTTGAAATTGAAATACATTGTATCTTCGTGTGTCACACAAGACACTCATTTCCAGAGTGTTATACAAGACTGGTTGTCTCGACAATCCTGGTCACGTGTTTTTCGATCCGAACACGTTGTCGGAAGACGGTACGACAGCTGTCACAGGCACTTCATTCACTGTGGACGGTTCATTGATGGCATATTCTATTTCGGAGCAAGGCTCTGATTGGATTACTGTGAAGGTTGTGCCAACTGAAAAGTGCGATTAGAAAAGAAACAACAGATTAGATTAGAAACAAGATTAGAAAAGAATTCTTTGAAACGATGTAAAATTTGAGCTTTTTTATCACAACTTCAAGATTGAAAGATTAAAAATTGATACCTTCAGTTCATGAAAGTGCCATCACGCGAGCCACTGGCTGACGTTTTGAGAAAGATAAAGTTCTCTGGCGTCTCATGGACAATGGAAAACAGTGGCGTCTTTTACTCGGTATCAGGTCTAAAAGTTGATTTTTAAGCAAACATTTTAGCTTTTTTTCTTTTTCAAGCAAACATTTTTTTCTGCGCAGCGATACCCGCAACGTGAGGCAGATCACGACGGTACTGAAACGGACGTGAACGAGTTTCACAGCCTTTATTACCATAAAATGGGCACACCGCAGTCAGAAGACGTTGTCGTCGTCGATTTCCCAGACGAACCACGCCTCACCGTGTTAGAGTATTGTTACTTTTTTGAAAATGTTGTTTTTTAACGGCCGTTCAGACTCGTGGTTTATTTGATTATGGTTTTAAAGCCAATTTATTATCCGGAGTGGTTATGTATGGGTTTTACTTTTTGTGAAGTTCACTTCACTCATTATGCTTCGAGATGAGCGAGAACTATAGAACCGGGCGATTATCGGATTCTTCACTTCAACGTTTTTTAATGCAGAAATGGCTGGGTAACCGACGACGGAGACTACCTGATTGTCAATGTCGACTACGGAACAGACGCAAACAACAAATTGTACGTGCTCAACTTGAGGGAGATCAACAATGTTGTCACTGGTTGGTCATAGACAGGTTTTTTTGTTGTTGCGAGTTGAATACGAGCATTATCTATAAAAAAACACTTTAAAAGCTAAAAAAATTAAATTAATCAAACAATGTTGCAGAACGTCCGAAATTAATTCCAATAGTACCGGAGTTACGCGCCTCGTACAGGGTTAGCTGCAGCAGTTTTTAGCGTTTTCATTGATTGCTTGTCAATTTTCCCTTTTCAGTATGTCGCCAACAATGGAAATGAGTTCTTCTTCTTGACCAATTATAATGCGCCAAAGTTTAAACTGATGAAAATGACGCTCGATAAACCAGAGAAAGTGAGTTGATAATAAAGCCCAGTCTGATTTAAATCTAGACAGCCGATAAGTCATAGAAAACACTTTTAGAGAGACTGGATAACCGTGATCCCGGAGGATCGTGTTGCAGTGCTTTCCTGGGTTCTTGTAGCCGGCCACGGCGACAAGCTGCTCGTGAGCAACATGGAAAATGTCAAGGTACTGTTATAGATTTAAAATCGATCTTGTTTTTTGTCTCGCACAGCCACACTATTATTCCATTTCGGTTACCATTAGTGTCTCAATTTTTGTTCCAATTTATTATTTGTCCTATTGTTTATTTATTATTTATTTATTTATTTATTTATCCAATTTATCTTATTGTTTCCAATTTTTGGTCATCTGTATTTGGAAAAAAGGTTCTTTTGTTTTTCAGAACGAGCTCTTCATTTACGACCTGAATGGAACGCACTTGCAGAAGATACCGATTGAGATTGGAACTGTTACAAGTGTATCGAGCAAGAAATATTCACCGGAGGTAAACAATTTATTTTTATGAGGTTTTTTAAACAAAGTCAACATGGGCGATGCGGTGATGTAAGACCAGGTATACAGGAACTGTGATCTAGTGCAAATGCGGTCAATTGTTTAGTATTATGATTGGTCAGCAGTGCAAAATTAATTTCTCCAATGTTTCAACGTCGCTTCATCCAAGCGTCTCCGTAGGTATTCTTCACTCTTCAATCATTCACAACACCAAGCGTTCAACATCGCATCGACGTCAGCAATGCACCGCACGTGCGCACTTCAGTGAGCGAACATTGTTTTATAAAAATAGAAAATGTTTTTCGTGTTTATAAAAACCTTTGAAGTTTTTTTTTATTTCAACAACGCGCCAGGTATTCCGTCGAACGAAAGTGTTCGGCTTTGACGCTAATCAGTTTCAAGTGGTGCAGAGACGCATTCCAAGTAAGGACGGCACCGAGATTCCGGCGTACATCGTTCATCACAAGGTCTGGTTTAAAAGTTTTGATTTTGGCGAAAAAGTTTAGTTTAGTTTAGTTTTGATTGAGCAGTGTTAATAGACTTTTTGTTGTTGTTTAGTCATTGAACATGACAAGCGGTCAAAATCCAACGCTCCTGTACGGCTACGGCGGCTTCGGCGTCTCATTGCTGCCGTATTTTCGTCCTGACAGAATCTTGCTGCTGCAGAATTTGCGTGGCGTTTTTGTGCTCGCCAATCTTCGCGGCGGCGGGTTTGCGGCTAGCAGTATTTTTTCTTCCTTTTATAAAGCTTTTACTCTTTTTGTTTCTGTTTCCGACTGCAGTGAGTTTGGCGAAGAATGGCACGAAGCAGGAATGCGTGACAAGAAGCAGAACGTTTTCGATGATTTCATCGCGATCGCAGAGTATCTGGACAAATCGAACATCACATCGCCGGCAAAGTGACTGGCCTGCCATATGCATTTGATTTTAGTTTTTTGCTTTAATCAAATCTCAAGTATTTCTTGTAGACTGGCCATTCGAGGTGGCTCCAATGGTGGTCTTCTGGTGGCGGCGTGCGTTAATCAACGACCGAATTTGTTCGGAGCAGCTATCGCACACGTCGGGTACAGCAAAATAAGGACTCTCTCTAAATCTGCCGTATTCACTGTTATAAATCGCAACTTATCGAAGTTCTAAATCACTTCTAAAAACTCGAAACCGCATACAGTTTGATTTTCGTTTCAATTACGGTTTGCAACCAGGGCTTTTGCTTTTCATTTTAAAAGTTCTTCTAAAACAGTGCAGGATCAGAAGTTTCTATACCTTTCAAACTCTAGCCATAAACTTTGACGTTTTGCAGAACTTTCGATATGCTGCGGTTCCACAAATTTACAATCGGCGCTGCGTGGATACCGGAGTACGGCAATCCTGATGACCCAGAAGATTTCGAGTTTCTTTACAAGTGAGCCTTTACGGTTCAGCGTAACGGACCTTTTCATCTAATATCAACCTTTCGACTACGTATCTTAACTAGATACAGGCAAGTCCGTACTACTGTCCTAATAACGAT
>JASANC010000182.1:0-25576 GCA_030248135.1 Theristus sp. LFF4_11 | reverse complement strand
GTACTGAATGAATGTAATGAATGTGAATGAATGTATGCTTGTTCGCTGTAGACCCACTTCTATGGGCGGGCGAGGTGTCGATGCCGAGCTACTACCAGTTCACGTCGCGCATGCTCGTCGTCAGCGGCGTCTCCGCGAATCGCCTTCGCGGCCAACTACCGCCGAGACTCGAGATTGTCGGACGCATTCCGCCGGCAGTCGTGTGGAAATACTTGGAGGAGGTGAAGACGTCCGAGACGAAAGAGATCGTACTGATGCGCATCGACATACCGGGTCGGTCGACAGTTGTTGTTGCTGGTTGAATCGATTTTGGGCAATGTTTTTAGCCAGGGATAACTTAGAAAAGCGTACAGAACGCCGTCGAGTATAGTTGCCCAGCCCATCGAGTTTTCTCTGTCATTAAGTGCCTATACACCCCCTCGGCGGGGCTCGATCCCCCGAGCGCACACAGACAAGAGTCTAACGCACTACCACCAGGCCACGGTGGCAATACACCGGCACCGAGTTACAGTGGAGCGCTGGAGGGCAGCAGCGTGCCAGAGCGTTGCCGGTGTCATGCCATACTTTGACCTCCGCCATAATTTGACGGGAGGTAGAAATATGGCAATTTTGCAACTGCCATAGAATGACCTACCGTGCCATATTTTGGCCCACCCCGAAAAACTCAGTTTATGGAACGAGATATGCAGTGACACTTGACGAAATGGGCGCTGGACATCACAAATCACAAAATATAGTATGACACCGGCAACAACAACGATCATAATGAGCCATTTCGGCTCGTGCGTGCTTCATTGAACGCTTTCTAAATTTGATTTTTGAGCCTGCAAGAACAAAAATCCGGACCTACTCTCTGATTTATTGTTGTTGTTCTTTGCCGGAGCGCAGCGCTCCGGAGAGAGGCGAAGCCGAGTTGTTGTCGTTGCGACCGAAGCCGCCGGTTCCACCCCGAGAAAGCGCCAGCGTAGGAACCCTACCCTCTGATTCGATTTCTTAAGCGTGCAGATCTAAAATCGTTGTTGCGCACGTGTTCCGTTTTTCAAGGGAGCTGCTTTCGCATTGCAGAGGAGCTCGATGAGCGCGCCCAGTTTGACGCGCTGTACGAGAACATGCGCAGCAAGCAGCGCTTCTCCGTGGTCGGCCGATTGCAGACGAAAATTGTCAAAGACTTCTATTTGCTGCCGTTGCCCGCCTGACAGAAACTGCCCAGCTGTTTGCTGCCCGTTTGCGGCCTGGTTCGTTTGAGACGCACAAATTTTATGTCGTTGTGATTTTTCGCAAGTTTAGTTTCCACATTGTTTATTGCGCTCGCTTTTCCAAAACGCAGTTTTTCAATTTCACCAGTAAACGTAAAAAAAAGAAGTTAGTTGGAGAGATGCTGTTTCCATGAAAAAATGTTTTGCCCACCAACCGTAGCTGCAGAGCAGCCCACTAATAACCAATACGTAACTAATCCGGTCGTCTGCCTCAGGGTTCTCTCGGACAACCGTGGCCTGGTGCAGATTCTCGCGCTCGCTTTGCAGACGCGCAGCCGAAGGTGACGCAGACGACCGCGACGCAGCAGCAGCGGTGCAACGCGACGCAACGCTAAACTTTCGATCCGTTCATGAAGCCGCCGCCGTCAACAACGGCCGACACGAACGAACAACGACCACGGTTGACGCCAATCATTCCGACTGAAAGCGGCACCGCACACGACGACGTGGATGACGAATACGACCCTGCAGGTGGGACAGGCTGGTTTCCGGTGTCATGATGTGCGTTTTTTGTGCCTGCAGGTTTTTCTTCTTTCCGCAGAACAGCATCCTAAAGAGGGTTTGTCGATGTCCACAGAACAATGATCCAAAAATTTCCCACAAGGGTTTGTCGACTGTTTTCATAGCGTGTCCTGCGTATGGAAAGATATTTTGAGCTGAACATTCGGTTTTTCAGGCGGAGCAGCTGCGATGACGACGACGATGAGCAAACATCGAGACAGCAACACCCTGCTGCCTGCACAGCGCCTACAGGGTCACACCACCGCCAGAGGAGTCGGTGAATTCTGGATTTTCAACAGCCTTCACCAACGCAGGTTTTTGTTGCGGCAGTTTAATGCAAAACATCCAATGTGTTGCGGCGATGTTGTTGTGCGTTGATTTAATTTTTGCCCATTGATTTTTTATTTAACGAAATTGCCACCATGACGCCAATCAGTATCGCCAGCGCATACTCGATCAGATCGCAGTTGCTCGGTGCAATGATGAGCGTGAACACCGCAGGTGCCGGTGGGCCAAAGCGAGCACGTGAAGCAACGCCGTGTGCAACGCGTCTACGACGTCGTCTACTCCTCGAAACGATCCGGTGCCCCAACAACGTCGCACCCAGCCGACGCCTCCAGTTTCACCGAGTATTCACCATCGGCGCCGGTCGAAAACCCACCCGACGTGTCGCCGGCCGAGTCCGGCGAAATCGAGGACACCCTCCTAATGGCGCAGTCAGCACCGCCGCCGCCCCCACCGAAACTGTCGCCTCCATCGCCGCCGCCGCCAGCATCGCCACCAAAGCAACAGCTGTTCCTTGCGGCCCTGACGCCTGTAACTCACGCTGAACGCAATAGACGGCACCAGACGTCTTGGTTAAGTTGCAAATGGCTGGCGATGATTTTGAGTGAGAGCTACAAAAACCAGTGCACTCGTATGATGAGAATGCATTCGCTCCAGATTCACATTGACTTTTTTGTAGCACAGTGATTTGTTTTAATTGCAATTCAGCGCTCGCTGGCAATGCGATTTCTGTTTATTCATGAAATTCACGATGGACCGTTACAGGAATGCACGTAACGTTACGGTTTCCACGTGAATGCAACTTCGTGAATCCAGTACGGTAATCGTGCAGGACGTGCAGGAGTTCATGGACTCGCAGCCATTGAGCGCGGCGGAGTGCAGTCATCTGATGACGGCGCTGCAACGCCTGGACGTTGAGAATGAACGCAAGAAACGGCAAGCCGCACAGCACCAGCAGCAACAACAGCAGCAGCAACAACAACAACAACAACAACAGCCAAGAAGAGCGACCTCGTCCTCTAATGGTCTATGGACAGCCCCCACCTGTCGAGCGCATGCCAGGCGCCGGCGTGAGACGCAGTTTCCCGGTGACCCGCCCCGGACCACGCAGCAACAGTGCCGCCGCGAGTCGACCGCGACGTGCCACGGGCGTTTGAGCGGCCGGGCTTAAGCGACGCACTCCGTGACTTTTGCACCAGGCCGAGCAGCAACTGACCGTCGGCGCAGCAGCAGCCAACACCGTGAACGGCAGGTGGGTCGGTGGGCGAGGCGTGCCTGCGATTGTGTTCGCGTGGGCTGTGGCACTGCGAATCTACATTATAGGGAATCAGCTGGTTGGTTTGGGATTACAGTGGGCATGCTTTCTGTGCAGGCACTGCTGTAGGGCGGTGTTTGGTTTGCACGAAAGCATGCACCGTAATGCCAACCACTCAGCTGATTCCTAGTAATCTAAAAGTTCTACTGTAGCATGTTTTCTTGTCTGAGTGGAAACAAAACGATTTTGCAACACGACCCTCACCTATCTTACGTGTTTTAGCCGGAGGGATGACGAGTATGAAGAGAATTATGGTGACGACTACGAAGATGAGCAGGAGGCGGGCTCGTCCGGCTTGAACTGGGTAAGCACATGACAGTCAAAATCAATTCCTGATTTCTTGCGCCTCATTAGCCGGTGGCTTAGTTGAACGTTTTTGGTGGATTTTTGGTTCAGTAATTCGTTTTGGTGTTTTTAAGGCCCGTTTATACCTGACGTGTGTACGTTCTGGTGTACGGCTCAGAACGTCATGTAACTATAGGTACCGTTCATACATACGTAAGCATGTACGGCACGGCACGTCACGTCAGGTGTCGTGTTATTTGTTATTGCATACTACCGTTCGTACCTGACGTACGTCTGCATAGGTCAGGTATAAACGGACCTTTACTGCTACAAGGTTTGTGTAATCGTAGTCGTTATTTATATTGAGATGGTTTTTCAAATAAAATCTGTATTCGGATTCGACCAACCGACCAATCAGGACGCTACGGACGTCGTCGACGACTGCCCGATGACGATCGATCCGAATCTGCCGCTTCGTCTGCAGTCCGCCCGCGAGCAGTACGACCAGGCGGTGCATCGCGCGCCGCAGCCGCCGAGCGCACGGGAGCGTGCTGCCCCAGCGCAACGCCGGCGCCGTCCGGTCTCGCCGCGAAGTCCGTCGCCGTCGCACCATCGACCGTATCACACTGGTCCGGCGTCGCCTCGCGGTGCCCGCTACGGACGCCAGTACAAACGTTGGTGATTGGTGGCTGCTCTGCTGGCTCTGTACTCAGCGAATTTTCATTTTTTTCGTGGTTCTGCGACTCAGTGTGTTTGTTTGCAGACGTAGGACTGAACGCTATAATGTCATTTTTGATGGGAATTTTACAAACTGCAATAAGCTCAGTCACTCTTGTCATAACTCAGCGACTCGTATCGGGTCACTTCGGCAATTTTGAATTGCCGCGTCACGCCCGATGCTCCTATTGCGCATTGAGTCGCAGAAGAATTCTAGATAGGGTAATAACAGCACAAAATTAAACATCAACAATTCAGAACGCCATTTTGCCTTCTGAACAGGCATGACGGACGAGCCGGATTATGAACGAGAACGACTGAACGGTCGTGGTGGATACGGCGGAGGCCGTGGCGGTGGCAGCAGAGGGCGCAACGACGATGCTTATGATGAGCGAAGACGTGGGCGTGGGCGTCAGGAACCACCAGGCAGACATAGACACCCGCCAGAGGTACAAAACATCGTGAACATTGCTGGAATCAGCGAATCTGCAAAGCAATCAGTTAGGATCAGATCAATTGTAAAAACAAACGCACAAGCGTTGTAAAACCTGACAGGACGATAATTTTAGCTCAAATGAACCTGAAAGAATGGATTTGATGCTCTTTTGTTTCTTGTCTTTGGTCCATATTTTTTAGAAATCAACAATTTAGTGTGCATGTGCACTGACTTTATGTGATCAATTCAGCTTTTCTACAATCGGTCTGTTTCAATGCAGAGCCAGAGCGATTACGACCTGGACGAGCCGATAATGAAGCGGCCGAGTTTCGACGAGCCGCACGCGCAGCCTGCCCCGTTTCAGTTGTTCGGCTCTGTAGGACCACCACCGTTGATGTCACTAATGGGTGATCTGCCATCGGCTCCGCCCATGCAGCGAATGCCTATTGAGACAAGTTAGTGAACTGGCATGAAAGGACCAGTTTCTTTTTCCCGTTGTTGGAATTTCAAAGGAATCGAGTTGACAATACAGACACTGTAAAGGCCAATTCATGCGCTGAAAATTTATCCGGCACGTCACATCACGTCTCATTCATGGAGCAAAAAAAGCAGCAATCCGGCGCGTCACGTTATCTTTAGAACACGTGCTCGTTTATACGCGCATTCATACTTGACGTGCCGTGACGTGACGTGCCGGATACATATGCGTCGTGCATGAATTGATTGGCCTTAATCTGACCATGTCGTTTGCATTCTCTGCCAGGCGTCGCACAACCACCACGATTCCCAGCGTCACTGCCGCCGACGGGCCTGAGGCCTCCCGTGGTCGGCATGCCGATTGCTGGTGTAGGCCCTCCAAGGTTCAGCCGCAGTGCCGTTGCACCACCAGTGAGTGCTCGGTTTGCTCCCAGTGCTGCTCCACCAGCAGTTGCTCGATTTCGTCCGCCTGCTCTTGCCCCTCGCGTTGTGCCCGCCCATGTGATGTACGCCCGAGGACCGCCGATGATGACCGCGCCGCAATTGTTCCGACCACCGATGCAATAATTGTGGGTGTTTGAGGCCCGTTTATACCTGACGTATCATGCGCATACGGCACGGCACGTCACGTTGACGTGCGTCTGCGTGTGTCGGTTGTTTTTGTCGCAATGTTTCGCACGGTTTCTGTTTTTTTTAATGTGGAACTCAATGCTTTGTAAATTATTCGGAGAAATCTTGCTCTTTTAGTGCACTAGGGTTTGAGTGTGACGTGAAATTATCCTTGTTTTTACGGTCAATGTATTTTTGTGATCGCAATTGTTGGGGTTTATGAGTAATAGATGTTCTATCGTAATGGTTTTGTTATTCAAGTGATACAGTGAACTGTACAACCTATTCGCAAGGCAGGCTGAATTCAGTGATCTTTGTTTGGTCAGTAAAAAGTCCGGGATTTACTTTTAGGTTCCTGAACCTTTTGCGGTTTTGGGTTTGTGAGCGTCGTGTTTTTGTTCAAGTCGGAAGTTTCAGTCATTGATTGACTTGAAACTGGTTGTTTTACGCCTTCGGTCGATTGTTTTCGTTTCATGTAGCGTAGCATTCGACTTGTTTTGTAGCAAATCAATAAAATCTTTTCACGGGGTCCTTTTTGTTGAATTCTTCCATTTTCGGTTATTTTACCGACCATTTCTGGTACCATAATATTGTTATTTTGCATTGTTCGCTACGTTTTTTCAATACAGTCCAATCTAATCTGCTACAGACAGACAATTTCAGACCGTTTGCTCCTGCGAAAAAAAACATGAACCCGCTGACGTAAGTTCTTATTTCTAATTGTTTTCTGCAATTCACTAAAGTGGCAGAACAAGCTTTTGTGGTTTACAACCTGCAAATAGTATCAGCTCTGTTGCACACTTTTTCTAGAAACGTTCGTAATTTGGCAAAACTGAACGAGCGAGAATTGAGTCTTGGCATCACCGGGGACACGAGCAAATCGTGGCATCAAAAGTACAAGGACTCTGCGTGGGTGTTCATCGGTGGACTGAGCTATGATTTGACAGAGGGCGATGTTTTGGCCGTGTTTTCACAGTTGGTCGTAGATTTACGTTTGTTTTTGTATTAATGCATTCGCCTGTGTGCTCGCCTGGAATATGAAGCTTCAAACTGGAACACGCTAATTGGTTATTGCGCAATGCCCGTTTTATGCGCGTACGGCACGTCACTTTTGAGTCCCGTGTTATTGCATACTACTGTTCATACCTGACGTACGTCAGGTATAAAACGGGCATTTAGTGTTAAGCGGTCTTCTTGAATCAGCATTTGGTGACACGTTGAAATATAGCTACGCGGTCACTAAATACTACCTCATGAATGCCCCTTTAATGCAGTGGTTTTTACCATGACACTCGACGTTTCAGATATGGCGAGATCGTGAACATCAACCTGGTGCGTGACCGTAAAACCGGCAAACCGCGCGGCTTCTGTTTTCTCTGCTACGAGGACCAGCGCAGCACGGTGCTTGCTGTAGACAACCTGAATGGAATCAAGGTGGGCGCACTCTTTGAAGTGAAATGGTTGGAAGTGAGCTGAGTGATTACTGTGTGTTTGTATGTTGTATTGTCCTTTCATTCGTATTCCATGATGAATCAGTCTATTTCACAGTTTTCATTGTTCGACTGGTTTCGTGCCAGTCGCACGGGTACGCTGTTTATTGCTGAATTACATGTTCAACGGGTATTGCAGCTGACTGGTCGTATCATTCGTGTGGATCACGTGGAGGAGTACAAAGTGCCAAAGGTGACCGGCGAAGAAACAGAGGAGGTCAGAGAACTGTGGACGCACGGCTGTGCGCCGAAACCAATGCAACTGGACACACGCAGCACGGAGAAACGCGACAAGAACAACAGCGGACGCGACGAGTTGTTGCCGTTGAACACTGAGCATTTGCCCGAACTCGGTCGGTTGTTGGAGTTTGGCTTCTAGTTTCCGATGTCAATCCGTGTTCGTTCACATCGCATGGACGATTTACATGAACGTGTGCCTGTTTCTGCAAATTCTGATTGTTTTTCATCATTTCAGTGAAAAAGAAACTGAAGAAAGAGAAGAAGAAGAAGAAACGCCGACGTGAAGGACGCTCGGTCGAGAGCAGCAGCAGCAACGACAGCTCACCGGCGAGGCGGAGTCGCGGTAGCAAGCGGACGCTAGCGGACCACAGACATGCGCCGAACTACTACGAGCGAACGGTGAAACGTGAGCCGCTCGCTGACGATGCAGTTTCGTGGGCGTCGTCGTCGAAGAAGCCGCACGTCAAACGCGAGCCGGACGACTCGGACGCGGACGACGCCGTCCCGGAGCACCGCGTCACGATGTCGTATTACGATCAGAAACTGCTGGCCGAGCGGTACATGCCGACGGATGCGCGCCAGACGACGACGGCTGATTGGCGGGAGCAGGAGATCTTGAAAATGGAACGCGACAGGGAGAAACGACTGGCTGGCGAACAGGAGAAGCCGAAAATGAAAATAGACTCGTATGTGCCGAGGCGATTCAAGTGAATCGGTGAGCACCGTATGCTCATCGGTTTATGTTCTTGCGTTTATCATCATGCAGTTGCGTTTTGCCAGTTTTTTATCTGATAAACCGTGCACTGCTATTGGATGTAATGTGTTTGGAAAACATGACTAAAACGGGTTATTTATATATTATGTCCATGCCAACTGCTAGCACGGCTGGAATTACAAAAACCAATATTACATTAGTCTGTTTTTTTTCGCCTCGTTTTTCAACATCACAACAGCTAAAAGTGACATGTTCACCGAATCAATAGACAGGCTTGTTGTTTGTTTACAAAGTCGTTTCTCCATTGAAATTTTCGTTGGATTGTTGTGTTTTCAGAATGTACAAACCAATCAGAACAGCTCAATTCAGTGTTTGCGGTTGTTGTTTTCTGAGTTGCGAATTGTTGCTGAATAGCAGCAGTTGGCGTGTAACCAAGCGTACGTAACGTTTGCCCCGTTAATACAACAATCCACTGTCAGAGCACGTACTAGCATGAGAACCACTGCTGAATTGAACTTTGATTCGTAATGCTACTCCTGCTGATTGAACTGTGCTAGCAACGCTGAGATGCTTGAAAAAAGGCACACACACGCGTGCGTGTTACGCTCAATTCCACAGTTTGCTTGTTGCTCTGCTTTGCTTTTTTAATGTAACTATGCTTGTTTTGTACCGCGGCAGGTGTATTTTTGTGAGCTGGCTGAGTCAGTCAGATTCACGTTTTTTCGCCTTTGAGCTGTTTTCTTGAAACGATTCCTTCATGATGATTGTACAGCAAAATTGACAATCTTACAGTATTTAGAGATGATACATAAATAAATAAATAGGTAGGTATTACAGGGCGATGGATGAATTGGAGTTTGAAACGCGCCAATGGGCGGTTTAATCGCGCGCATTTATTATTTTTTTTATTTTCGTCCGTTTTGTGCCCACCGGTCAGGATGTGCACTAAAGATGTTTGGTATGTGGGTGACACATCCACGTACACTCACGCCTTCAGTTGTTTATGTTTGGCAAAAAATATTTGCTACGTGGATTACATTGGAAAGATGTTGTTTTGTTACTATCCTTGTATTTTTATCTCGGGTTTTTCTCTTTTCAAACAGCCCCATTATTACTAACACTTTCATGTTCATCTCAAAATCATTTTCAGCATATTGTTTACTTTGATAGTGCATCCATCTTACGCATTGTGGCGGTTTGTGACAAGCCGAGCCCCGAAACTTTTAACCGACTTGCTTGTGTTACAATTTTATTTTCCTGAGAGTGACCGTTCTTCTAGGTTGTTTATGCAATTTGATAAGCACAGAGACATGATTATTATTCAAACAAAAGACACAAACCAGGAATTAGGACGTTCAAGCGAACCTGGAACTGACACAAGTAAAACGAAAGGAAATGTGATTTATTTGAATTTATGAAATTCAATTTGCATTTGCTCTTCTAATTTGATAAGTTTCTGGCAACAGTCAAGACTCTAAACGCACGTTTGGCGTTTGTACCGTTGTTAGTATCATAAATTTACTGCTCGCGAAATGGCTAATTTTCTCGATGATTCGAGCACAAATCGTACCGTTTCGCGTTTAGTCGACGATGACTCAGTGTTTATCAGGTGTGTGTGAGTTTATTTTTGAAAATTGTTTTCCCATTATTCAGACTATTTCTTTTTCACCATGCCCAGACCGTTCCAGGTCAACGTACGATTTCAAGCGATGCTCACCTTCAGACCCGACCGACATCGACGTTCACTTTGGTGACATTTATCGAGTGATCGACCAAACAAGCAGCGTCAGGTTGGTGCGCCGGGGCAGTTGGTGGAGCTCAGACTTGTTTATCAGAATTGCCATTCCAAGCGCCTGCAGCGTTTTGAGTGGCTGTATTACGATTGTAACAAGTACGTTTAGTTCATATCAAAGTTACAAAGAGCAAAAAGATACAATGTACATGGCCAACAATTCGGGGTTGTACTGAGTGCAAGGACATCTGAACTTGCTCAACATACTGTTGACCATTTTGTGGTTCTGATGCAGTGAACGCATCAATGAGTTGTATACTGGGACTCCTACCCCCAGCATGACTGTCTTGCTCTGTTGCACATTGCAGTTGCTGGCGTGTGCAGCCAGTGGTTGCGCCATTCGCATCCACAGACTCCTGTCGATTCAGTACATCGAGTGATTGCGATTCGACACCCGTCGTCAGTATTCCGTCGGATCGATGGCTGCAGTGCAACATTCCTGGCGGTGCCTACGAAACTGTGAGACCAAAGTTTGGTTAGTCGCTCTGCGGGGCACTGGGGCAGTTTTTGACTAAAGTGACGCCACCGCATTCGTACTATGACCTATTTTTTTTCAAACGTGTCTCACTGAAATGACGCCATGTGCCGCCAAACATGCGCTTGCCGTTCACAGCAAACGAGACTTTCCGTTTAGCCGATTTCTTCCCGTAAACAAATGGTGACTGTCAAATCAGTCACACCAAATTGAAATTTTAGTGCCTGTACTTTGATAAACGGGCGTTTTTAAACTAAATGACGTCTTTTTAGTCCATACACGTTTGAATAAATGCCCAATACTTTTTAGTGCCCTACGTTCGCCCTGTGATCATTCTTGGCCCCCTGAAAGAACGCATCTGCCGTTTCCTGCGCAACTCGCAGCCGTTCAATTACGCAGCGCCTGTGCCACGTTGGTGGTCATCATAACTTTTTTTCAATTTGTTAGTGATTTCAGAACAGGAAGTTACACTGCAGTTGTGGTCGGTTAAGCACGAATAGCAGCAAAAAAGCCCAGAAATACCGGTAAATGTTTAAAAAAAACAATTTCAACCACAGACACTTGTCGACCTCAGAATGCGGAAGCAGGTGAACTGAAGGGTATCGACTATCACTTTGTGACGCAACAGATGATGCAAGGACTCCGTGACAGCGATGTGTTCGTGGACTTTGTGCAAAAGGAAGACGGACTGTACGGCACCACGGAGGGGTCAATTCGAGAGGTCGCCCAGCGGGAGGTGGCACGAAATTAACAAACGGCTTTGCTTGTTTTTTTTTATTTTTACAGTAAAGCTTCTTTCAGTTTTTTTCTATTGGTTTAGCGCAAACGTTGTCTGCTCGACATGCCGCACGCAATACCAGAATTGGTTGGCCGACAAATAGTGCCCATTGTGATACTCATCAAACCGGAGCATGCTGATCAACTGAGGTAAAACTGGCACCTGCGGTTGTCTGATGACCGTTTTCAAGAAACCGGTGTTAATTTTTGCTGATTTTCATTTGTAAAAAATGGTCTCTTGCAAATCGTTTCATTTTCAGTTCATGGGATTTCGATTATCGCACCGACGAGCGCCTTGCGATGGAGCATTTTTACTCGGTGTTGAAGTTGCACCGACAAATGACAGCTTTCATAACTGGTTAGCTGCGGTTTATAAAATGAAACGAAACATCTAGTTTTAGTGATTCGTTAATTTTACAACAAATATTTTTTTCGCTCAGCCACGATCTGCGGACCGAGCTTTGATGAGATTTTGAAGCGCGTGGAAACGACCATTGAAGCGCACTCGGCGGTCAGTCTCTGCTGGATGAAAGTTTGAAGAAAACGCACACTTGTGAAATTTGCTATTTACTTTGTGATCAAGTTCAAATCTGGTTTCCATTCCCATTCCCAATTGGAATGTTCAGCGAAATCGCAACGAATAAATGGAAAAGCAGTTTTTTGGTGTTTTTCGGCAATTTCTGAACAGGGCCGATTTATCACTGTTTGGGTATGTACACATTAAAATATTGATAACGATGTTTTATCCCGAATCATGTTGTCGAACCGCACTGTGGTGTTCTGATTCTGATCAGTCATGGTATGCATGTTAGTCATAATAATGACCGTGCAAAACAAGCAAACAAATAAAAACTACTAAAAAGTGCTAGCAAATTAAATTACTACCATAAATTCCGCCAGTTTCCAGGAGTTTTGGAAAAATGCGACAGAATAACCAAAAAACTTCATCTGTTTTGCTTTAGCGAATTCTACGTTGATTTTGTCTCAGTGTTTTCTCAGCCTGGCGTTTAAGAACTCATGGCACTGACACTTAAGGCATTCATGAAACAGTATTTAGTGACGTGCAGCTATGTGTTGAAACATAGCTACGGGTTCATGAAATACTGGTTCATGAATGCCGCTTAATAAAAACTGAACCGATGCTTGTGTGGTCGTTGATGGCCATTGAACAGCTGAAACAGTTCAGGCCCAGGCTCTGTTCAGTTTTTTTTGTTATTCAGTGGTTGTAAGGGCAATGTCATGAACACAACCATATATAACAGACATAATTCATAAAACCGGGACTGGGTTGCAAAAGCATTCCAACGAGAGTGAAAACGATTTTGTGAATGAAAGCGGTGAATGAATACAGGGAAGATCACTGAAAAATATGCTTGTAAGGTTTTTGTGAAGATGAAGAAAAACAATTTATGAACAAAAAACCAAATCTAATGTAATCAAAAATGCATTGCAAAATGGACACCTAAAAACAAAAATATGTTGCAAACTGAACAAATAAATATTTTTTTAAACAATAAATAAAATAATTTTCAAGCGAGATTCACGTTGATAGGAAGCCCGTTTTTCCAAACCAAACACAAATATCATGATTATTATACAATTTCACCATAATTTGAACATAACAGTTTTATAACAGGGGCAGTTGGTTGGAAGTAAATCTTTGTAAGTGTGACGTATCGCAAAGCAACAACACAAATAGAGCCTTCTTTGAAGCATAAAATAAACAAAATTGCGGCACTACAATTCTAATTTTCTTCACGTTCAAAAGAAACAGTTTTGACAACGCCGTTAAAAAAACAAATTCATCTGCGTAAAAAATATAAACTAGCGTGAACTACGATAAAAGAATCATCACCAAAAAACAGTACCCTTTGTCGGATAAGTTGACTGACTGACTGACTGATTGATTGATTGATTGATTGATTGATTGATTGATTGATTGATTGATTGATTGATTGATGAATTACGGTTGATTGTGGCACATGCATCGGAAGAGCCGCAGCAGCACTGATGGTTGATGGAACGATGATTGATGTTTTAATGGACGGACAGGCCAAATAATAAAACGGTCAAGCTGAGCTGGATCGGAGTTGATGAGAACACCGTTGATGTGGTCGCTGATGACGGCGATGAGTTCGTGAACATGTGCGGACAGCAGTCGCGGCAATGCGCTGCAATGCGTGCAAACACTGTGAGGCGACACGTATTAAAGGGAAGATGTATTATGAATTTTAGGTTTGTTTAGTTTGTTTTTTTGTGCTTTAGGCGGTCATTGTGTGTGTTGTTAATGGGTGCTCGGATACTGGATAGTTGCAATTTCTATTGGGCACGGCGAAAGATCAGCTCATTTTTGTTAGAGTCCTTTACGATGAATTTTAAAAATCTTCTGTTTTGGTCGCGGAATAATGTGTTGCTATAGTTTGTTCAGGAGCAACTGTGAACTGTGATATCGTATCAATTAGGTATCTATATTGGTACATGCCGTGGCACGTCATTTTTGTCGGTGTGACAGTTTCAGAGTAAACAGCTACAGTAGAGATCCCAGTGATTCCACGACATATTTCGTGGTATTTACTTTTTGTTTTTGCAAAGGAAACGTCGGAATAAATCAGTTTTATTTTTTCATCGAACAGATCGCTGAAAGAGAAGACACGAACACAGTCTCAGCACCGAACACAAATACTGAACGGCGTTTTCAAAACGGGGGCAACATGCGAACGCGCTGGCAAATGATCGTCTGGTGTTAGCTGGGAACTACCGTATTACCCCCATTAAACCCTCCCCCCACCATTAATCCCCCCACCAATAAACCCCCACCCCCACGACAAGTTTCCGAATAATCCCCCCTTACAAATAATCCCCCATGGGGGATTATTGGAAACCTGTTTGAAACACATACCCAGCGAATTCAGTGGCTGGTTGCAGTGAAAATGATGAAATTGTGCTACCAAAGGCCCCAAATGGATGAGTTAATGGTAATTTCATTACAAAAAGCTGTTATAAAAGGAAATTTCTATGTAGAGTAGAAATTTGTTTGTAAAAAAATAAAGCCCCCTCCACCAATAATCCCCCCCCCCACCAATAAACCCCCACCCCTAAAAGTCGCTGACGTATTAATCCCCCATGGGGGCTTATTGGGGGCAATACGGTATTTGCAAATATTGAAGTACACAGAAAAGTTTTTGTGGTTTGAGCCTTTGCTGACCTCCAAATTGAGTCATTTCAATTTTTCTAATTCTGGAACCACGCGGAAATAATACATTGCACGCATGCTGCATAGAAATACACAACATAAAAAGCAACATAAATTGTCCAAAACAAAACATGGCAGCAACAAAAAAAAAATACGAAACTTTCAGAGACAGACAGCTAAAATCGATTATCGACGCACTGGCTGCGCCATGCTCAAGCAGAGCCAATGAGTGTGAAAGTTTAAAGTTATTAAAACAAAACATGCAAAATTAACGGCTGGTTCGTGTTAACTGCGCTTACTTTGTTGCGACTCAGTAAGACGACCAGTCATTTTAAATGTTGTTTGAACGGGAACCTTTTTCAAGAATGAGGCGGCAACAATTCGCGTCAAATACGTTGATACCGTATTTGGTCTCGAGCAGACATTAACGCAAAATCCAGTTTGTCAAGTGTGACAATTTTGTTCTCATTTCTAATTATTCTCGATCACTTAGCGTCAAGTGAGTTTGTTCAAAAAGACCGAATGGAATTGATACCATTCTTCAGGGGCTCCGTAGCTTGCGTGCTCATAGAAAGAAAACAAAACAAAAGCAAACGGAAACAAAAGCAACAAAAAGGCATCACCAAAGAGGTCGTGTCAAACATAATCAACTCCAAAACTTCTTGCAAATTTGCGTATTGGCTATTGGCTGCTTTTGACAGAATCAAAAGTTTGTCATCGCGGATTGGTCTGGAAAATTTTCAACCAAAAATTCTCGTTCAATCAAAAGCAACCAAGGCCCACAGCAACAGTCTAATGCGGGAAAGAAGAAAATAATGAGCGTTTCGATGAACAAAACTCTGGATCAGTTTACAAAAAAAAACGCATAAAACAGTTTCATTCACCAGCAACAAAAAACGGTTTTTGAAAGATATCTATCAAAAAAACTCATATCAAAAAAAATCTCACCGATTTTTTCATGGCAAGTGGGGAATGTGGTTTCGTCCTGGCAACAGACTTGCTTTAAAATCAGCAAATCCATATTTCCACATGTACACATCCAACAGATCTCAAAAAGAACACGTCCAACAACAATTATCAATCAATGAAAACGGTTAAAAAAAGACAAAACCAGTAGTGCGACAGCATGTGCGGTGTTGTTTATCAACAAGGGAAACAACAAACAACGAAATAAAGCGACATTTATCCACTCAACCAGCGCCACAACTGTCCTGTCGCCGATAGGCTTGGTAGCGTTTGTATTGTTCAAAATGATTCTGCCAGTCTTTGATGTACTCCGTTCGCCACAAGTCAAACTGCAGCTTCCAGTCCACCATTGCTTTCGAATAATCGGCTGAAAAACAACGGAGTAGCGACTTTCAAAAAGAACGTAGAACAAGAAATACATACGAAATACCACAGTACGTACGGAATGTTTTGCAATAGTTGTACACTGTACGTTGAAGCAAACAGGTGAACTAACACAAAGCGCATCAAAGAAAACGTTACGAAACTTTTATGGGATACAAGAAATGTTCTAGAGGAACATTATTGTTTCTTTAAAAAATATTCCAAATCCTAATGTCCCTGAAATGTCCCATAACGTATTCTTTGTGTTTACTCGTGGAAGTGACTCGTCGAAGCACGGTAGCATGGAACTGAAATTACCGCATTACACAGTCAGAAGCCCAGGAACAAGCATGCGATTTACACACAACACCATTTGAAGTTCGTAGAAGAGAAAAGTGCGTTTACAAAAACATGTGTAACAAAGTGTGTCGTGGAACCACAGAGTCTGTCGTACGTATTTTGGTTTCGACACGATCTTTTTTATGTAATCAGTGATTGAAAACAAAACAAAAAACGACGGTCACAAGAGCAAGATCGTGTCGAATCGATTGATTTGCTCCATAGGTTTGGTTGCGTCCAAGTTCAATGTTCAAAAAAGTTAAGAGCGAAAGAAAACGTATTGTATAAACAGAAAAACAAGAAACTGCAAGCACAACAAAGGTAAATTAAGAAGCTGCAAACATAACAAAACAAGCAGTTGCACTGTACAAAAAGTTTTTGTTAGGTAAAAAAGGAATGTGACAAACTAAACACAAAAGTAAAATATAAAATATAAATAGATAATAATTTAATAAGGAACGTTTTGTATTTTGTAAGTTTTAGCAGCAGTTAATTGCAGCGCCCAATTGTTGTCATTGCGTTTAGCGGCTAATTTCAACAGCAAGTCAGTTCGAAACAGAGCAATCTGTGTTTTTTATGTCATGAGCAGCTTTGAAAATTTGGATTCTTTTGAAATTTGGGAACTTAAAAGATATATGTATCGTGTGAAACAGCAATTTCTTTCTAGCCTTTTAAATTGCAAGCCACTTCTTTCTACGCTACTACGCAAAAACTAAAAATAAACTACTGAGACTGGAAAGTTTGAAACTGTGCTATTAATTTGAGTTATCGGTGATTGGACATTGCGGTACACATGCTTGTTTCTGCACTTGTTATAGAATTGTTCGTGAATTACATGTACACTGGTGCAATGGGAAAACGAAAAAAGGGTGACTTATTATGAAGCAAAAAACGTGTGTGAGTTAAAACCCGCATTTACCAACTACGGTAGTCCTGCTTTGCTTCTTATTAGTAGATGGAGGTTTCATTCATTATCTTGACCGGGTGAATTTTGTATTAAAAAAGATGTGAGAAGATTGTGGGGCTCATGGTTTTCAGAAGAAACGGTGTACAGTACGAACTGATAAAATTTCACTTTTCAAAACTCAAACGCACAAAACTTTCACGCACTTGTGGCGCTGTACAGTTTCGGTATGTACTCCTTCCAGAAGGCACACTGTCGGTTGCGCGGACCACGGCCAATGCCGTTCGTTGTCTCCGTACGCACGGCAAGTTCCATGTACTCCTGCGTCTCTTTGTTGTATTGCGGCCATGTGTCCGGCATCCATTCGCCTCGCTTGTTCTTCACGGGATTGCTGAAACGGGAGACGAATCTAGGTTTTAGCGCAATAAAGGCAATGAAGTGCGATGGAATTCGGGGATATTTATGAAGAACATACGTAAAAAATAATACGGACAAATAAATAAGGCACTTCTTGTTTTCTCAATCAATTGTAGACCAGTTGTAGACTGGTAGTTGTATTTTTCGTGAATGCTGGATTTTCCCTAGACATGTGTGCAATGGACAAAGATGAACAGAATAGCGTGTGGAACCAATTAATTAAAAACACGTCAAATTTGGCACACAATTGGGGTTCTGGACGTGTTTTGTTTCTTTTATTCAAATTTCGCGCGCTCCTTGCGCCCGGAAAAAAAGCTACGATGTTTAATCGGCCATTAGGTACGAGGGACCAAATATTTTAAACTGTACGACATAAAAAATAGAATTCGGAAGATGGAAATGAATAGTTTATATTTTATGACATAAATTATTGTGTTCTGTAAAATAACCAACAAACCTTTGCCGAATGAATTACAGCACGACATTCAAATATCGTGGCAACGGCAAGCCATAGGTAACGCTCATTAAGCAGCTCAAATGCGGTACAAAAAATTTTCAACAAGAACGTACCCTGTCCTGGCAAAGTTTGCCCAGTACTCCATAAATCTCCGCGACAGCTCTCGCTCCGCGTCCGTATACTTGAAGTCCTCCGTATTTAAAGGTTCTCCAAAAATGAAATTGATCTCGTAGCCGTGCAGTACGCCCATCCATTTCGGCCAAGTCTGTTCGCTGGCACGATGCGTGAAATAATAGTAGTAGACCTGGCCGCCGTGTTGCGCGTAGTATTGCGCGAACTCGTTGACGTTGCATAGAAACAAGTAGTCGCCCATCATCTTGTCCAACGCCATCTGACGAGCGTACGGCGTCACCGGTAGGTTCGATTCTTTGTACTCCATCAGGATGGCGTCGCGTGTGAATGGATTTCTTTGGTAATGGTACGGTAGCAGCGCTTCGGCGCCTTTTCGCCACGTCTGCTCGTCCATCACCCAGTCAGATTCCTCGAAGAAGCGCTTTCGTTTGAATATTTGCTGCAGCTGGTAAACGATGAAGAATATCGACTCTTCGCGATTGGAGCCGGCCAACAATTGCGTATGTTGGAACGAACCACGCCTGAGCGACGTTAATGGTTCCTCGACGAAAAACTCTCCATCCACCGTTGGCGTCCACGGAAAGTCGGCGAATTCTCCTGTAAACGGTGTGTGTGGTTTTGTTTTGCAAACCTTTGTTGCAGATGATAATGTAACGAATATGAATCTACAGGGTGAGCCAAAACGAGGTTCCAACTTCAAAATGCTTATGCTTCTCATTGGCTGACGTTGAGAACTTATGATTTGAAATTATTTGGAACAGTATCAAAACATTTCGGGAGGGTTCTCTGATCGAAATTTGCACGTTTCAGTACATTTTCACAGTGTAATTTTCAAAAAAGTAGCAACTTTTCACAAAAAACAATGTTCGTCGATATCTCAGTTTATCATTGCTCATAAACGTCCAGATCATTATCTAGATTTTCTAGTTCAAAGAACAGAAACTTCCACAAGTGCACGCCACAGACCGCATCCCAAAGACACAAACAAAGAAATGCCACTGACCGGTGACAGCCCATTCGTTGGCACGTAATTCCCGCCAATCTTTGCTCATCATGCATTCGTACAGTTTCTCCAAATCCCAACTGGATTCGTTCAGAGGCTTCCCGGAGTCACAGCCCATTGAATCGCCCATGCGAAACGCTCGAATCATCAGCATCTGAAACGGAATGTAATCAGTACAGGGTGATCAAAAAATATCAATAGAGGAAACGGCTGCTATTGAGAACTGAAGCAAATTCTTGAGCTAAACTCAAAGCCATGAAAGAAATATACAAACTAAAACGGATAATGCTATTTAATCGAAGCGTAACAGACAATTGAAACCTTTGATTTTGCGCCTGTGACGTGTTCTGCTGTTCTGCGCCACATGCAAAATGCTTGTTTTGGATCCTTCCGCCATACTTGATTTATGGTCATTTATGTTACGGTTCCGTTCCGCCGTTCAAGACTTACGAACATTTTTTTGGTGACTGGTGTGCATTAATGTTATTTGTTGTTGTCCTGTACCATTTTATTGAAGCGAAATAAAAAAATGAAAAAAGCTTTTTGTCTGACCTTTTTCGTTTCGATGGCCCAAGGCGCCGTCGCGGAGCCGCTTTGCGTCACTGCTCGGTGGAAGAGATTGCGGCTTTGCGGCGAGATCACTTGCATCGTCACGCTAGCACCGCCGGCCGATTCGCCGAAAATGCAAATGTTGTCCGGGTCGCCGCCGAACTTCTCAATGTTCTTCTTCACCCATTTCAGCGACAGATTCTGATCCCATAGACCCATGTTGCCGGGTGCCTTGTCCTTGCCGAGGTACAAGAAGCCGAACACGCTGACGCGATAATTCATCGAGACGACGATGACGTTCTCTTCGGTCGCCAGTATCTTCCCATCGTACACGTCCAATGTGGAGCAGCCCGACCAGAAGCCGCCGCCGTATATCCAGACCATCACAGTTCGCTTGTTGTTCGGATCCAGATCGATTTTGTCCGGCACCCAAACGTTCAGATACAGACAGTCCTCGCTGATCTGCACGTTCGGATTCCACATCATGGAGCCGCTAAAATTGCCGAAGTACGTGTCCGGAGTTTGTATGCAGGCATTCGGGCGCTTCACTGCTTGGAGCTCGGATCGCCAGGGCGCTTTTGGCACCGGTTTCTTGAAGCGTAGTCGACCGACCGGCGGTTCGGCGTACGGAATGCCGAGGAACTCGACCACCGGCTTGCCGGGGCCTTTCGATTTCGTGACTCGACCGACCACGGGACTGCCGTTCGTCAGTGTGACGCGGCTTCCGTCGCTCTGCGGCGTCACGTAGCGCGAGAAGAAGCACATCAATAGCAATGAACAGCGCATCTCTGGTGACGCTCGTGTGCGTAGGTGCGTTTCTCTGGAATTTGTGGCAGATAAATTCTTGTCTGAACGAATGTTGGACAGGTTTTGGGGGAAAAACCACGGAGTGTAATCCATCCATCCATTTTATTTCGCGAAAAAGCAGGAAACTCCGATAAAACTGTATGAACAGCATGTAGTTCGGAGACCCAAAGTGTAATGTGGTGTAATAGCACTATGTGCCCGTGTGTTTGTAGCAGGGCAACACAAATATTTTTAATGTCCACAAGAAACTGCACGGTTGTTCAGTAAAGACTCTATTTTCGAAATGGGACGGGTGAAACTGAGTATTGATGAGACCGAAATGAAATCAGCATTGACTTGGTTTCATCTCAAATGCAAAAAGGGATTATTGGCAACAATCGAAAAAGAGAAACTAATATAAATGCGGAAAATTACCTTCAAACAACGCCCGAGCAAATATTTTTGTCCGGGCTAGTAGCCCATTTAATCGCGCCGCAAAAAGTTACAATAAGAAGCCGAAAAGCAAATGTAAACAACGATATATATCGGTTTGGGACAGATATTTGCTTCGATTGGTCCGTTATAATGTTGATGTTGCCTTCAAAATAAACAACTTGACTGTTTATGTATGGGCCGCTGCTAGCTGTGATTGAACATTTTATTTGTTTGCACTGAAGAAATGAATACTTGAAGAATGCCGACGTTGCAGCTCATTGTTGCCTCTGGGTCTGTGTCTTGATCACACAGATTGCTCAGTGCGTCCGGTCGGTGGTGGAATCGGAAAAAAAATTCAGGTGATGAAAACTGCCAATGATTGTTTACCGAATCGGTGCCGTAGTGGAAGACCGGGTGACTTCGGTATTGTCATCGTCGATATTATTGGATTGAAGCCGTTCAACCCAATATCAGTTTAGCTTTGAGCATTTCGAATTTTTTTCTTGAACATGCAAGCGATATCGAAGCCGCTGTCAACATTATCTATCTCGCCAAAGCCATTCGTGTTGATTTTTACAAAGTTTCTCGTCGGCCTATGATTAAATAAAAAATTGTTTCACGCGTGGAACAGACATATGTACAAGGCACATTCAATCGGAATAATTGTGTCAACGGATTACGGTATCGTGCTACTGTATTCAATGTTGACACTACAATGCACATACAACAATGCAGGTACTGTATATGTCCCTGTTTGTGAAGAAAGATCACAGTATGGTAACATTGTGTACTTTGCTGTCGATCATCGTATTCGACGATCGTACAAAGTAAGATCGTGACGAAAACGATTACAGCACGTATCCTACGCCGTCACTTCACAGTTTTAGTTTGTACGGCACAAACACAAAAATTTTAGTATGCTCAGCGATATGGCGAAACCACGCGCATGGACCAGAAAAACCGCTGTTGCTATAGCTGTGCACCACATGGCTGCAAAACCTCACAAAACGCATACTATTCACAGAAGGCACAGAGAAGTGAATCGCTTCATGTGCTTGAGCGCCAGAATACGCTACTGCGCGAAGAGTTACCGGAAATAACGATGGGAAACAGAACGGAAACACTAGCACAATATATAAACCCCTTAGCTTATTGTCACTAACTAAGTGCGTGAGCGACGCACTTGAATTAAAAAGGGCCATCAAAGAATATAAGCGTCCGTTAGTCTACCACCAATCGCGACCGTTCACAACAATCCGTGCAATGGTGCTCGCATATCGAATGGATTGCGTGCACAATGGTAATCACAGGTGACCATGACCAGCGGTAATAAGTCCATTTTGAAAATGAGCGTCATTTTGTAAAGCATAGTGACGACGCACCAATGAAAGTTCTGTGCAGTTCACGGTGTACACAAACGCAGGCGCTAACAAAAACAAAACAACATCTCTGCGTTTTGCAGACACATTGATCAATTTATCCGGCGTCGTGTGCGCAGCAAAAAGCCTCATAATATCCCTGCAAAGTAATTCAATAGGATACTGGGCCACAGGATGAATGCCATCCGCTCTCGCGGCTATGTGAGTGTTATCTGTAAAACAGAATTTATGATGCTTGAAATTCGAAAAACGATCCATGTACTAGAATGTCACTTGTCAGATCATCACAGCGATAAGAGTGTGCTTTGCTAACTTTTTTTCTAAAAATACATACACATGGAAGTTGCGTCGAGTTGTATCTGCGAATATATGAGACAACTGTCCGTGGTAAGATGTAAAACAGCAACACAACTACATCTGTATGTATATGTTGTAGAATACATACAGACAAGCAGTACAAGCTGTGAAAAACACGACACAATACATAAAAGGGCGTCGTGTCCGGGACCCGTTCCGGCCAGTAAAAACACTGGAGCGCCCTCGACTGCCAGTGCTGTTTTTGTGCATGCACGCACAAGAGTCAAGAACCGGGCACGGTTGCCGCGCCAATCTGGCGCTTGAGTCTCGAAAGTGCATGCTGCTCTGGTGTGCGCATGTTTTCGGCGCGGTGCTGAAGCCCACTGCTCGCGGCACAAAATTAGCTGCACACTGCTGCTGCTGCCGCTGCCTGCAATGTATATTTTTTTCGGGCACAGGCACAGTTGTTGCAACTCAGCATACGCGCTACATGCCAGTTCCAGAAGTGCGCGCGCGCACATACATCGAAATTGTATGATGTGAAACGCGCAAGTAGATACTATTTTTTTTTTTGCTCGGCTCACTTCCCTGAACCATGCGTTATGTCAATACTTGTGTCTATGGTTAGTCGCGGCAAAGATTCATCTCAACGAGAACAGATGCGTAAAAATGGTCTGCCGTCAAGTTAATATGAGACAAACTGGCCCAAAGCTTTTCGGGTATTTTCACAGGGCGGAACCGGTTACGAATTCGATTTATATGTGGGCCACAGACAGCTGGCAATATTTTTCACTTCTGTTCTGACAGCGGCGCTCCCACGCCACCGGTGCATGCGCGCGCGCACATTAAACGCATCCAAAGTGGTCGAAACGGGCGCCATGGCTTCTAAGCCGGGGCGCACTATTGGATAAAAAAATTGCGCTCTTGTTATTACGAGCATTGCGCATGCGCTTGGCAGCACTGCTGGGGGCACTGATCGCACAATTGAGCGTGTATCTGTACTTATGCACATGAACACGTACGTTAAGCAGAAAGCATTTGCAGAGATTGACGAAACTACATGTAAGTTCATGTGTACGTGGCTCCTGTTGACAGTCGGTATTTCAGTGGCATAATTTCAGAAATATACACCAAGAACAGTGTGGGTTCAATTAAGCACATCAATATATCAATGGGTGTGTCGTGGGAAAGTGGCGATGCTTTGTTGAGGTTGCAATAATAATGGTATAATACAAGTTGTACATGTGCTTTCTGCCTACAAAGCTAGCACATGTACCATGTACATGTATCTGTCAATTACCAGCAGATTGATAGCTGTGTAATTGCGTCATTCGTGACGGAACAAAACTGTCTGTTTATTTATGTACATGCAATTCACTGTAGCGACCCGTTTGATGCTTTCGATTTTTAGTGCCAAATATGATGGCTTGGTTAAATCAACATATGACGTTCAACATCATTGATGAAGCTGACGATACATGCACCTGCAAGTATTATTAATGGCGATCAAAGAGCCCCATTATGATGACGACACATTTTGGTCGTTTTTGTCGTAGAACAATTTATTTGTCAAGATTGCACACAGGAACATTCGTTTCCGCCGGTAATAAAAAGTTTAACTGGCAAAAAACTCTTTCATCAGATGTAAATATTGTACCTCTCATTGAGTTATAACGTCAAAATCAATTGACACTCAGTAAACAGCGCAACGCTAGAACAAAAGTGACGTGCTGTACAACAAAAAATTAGCAACACCAGGTGACAACCACAACTAGTTTTATTTTCAGCCCAATGCACAGTTGTGAGATAAAAGGGCTAAAAAGATCCCTGAAAAGGGTGAATTTCGACTTAAAATAGGTGTCATCTACTTAACATAAGAAAAAATACACAAGCATGATGACATTCAACAAGACACGATTAAAAGTCGCTGAGCTTGCCTGATTAATGAACGCATCAGGTTATCGAACTTCAATAATACCCAGCATATCACTATTGAACAGTGAAGTGTTTTTCAGCACGGATGACAAGTAATGCTGCAAGTACATAGTATCCTTAAAACGTATTGTTACGGCTGGGTGTGGCGGCTGTGTGAGAAGCAAAGCGCAACGCGCGCGCGCAAGACAACACCGCAAGGCGGAGCGTACGTTATTGTGACGCCCAGTCGCCCTGTGTCCGCGTGTACATATTGCGTCTCCAGTTGTAAGCAAATAACAAAAAGCGAAGGCGCATAATAGTGGCAACGACGGATAATAAATACACTTTGGCGTGTGTGCTTTGCAGACATACACACACCAGCAGCACACAGTGTGCGCGATCGAAGTAAAATGGAAAAAGAAAACACACGGACTGGAAACAGTGTATATACAATACAAACGCAGAATGCTACGGAGCGCGCAAGATGATGACGAAGAAGATGACGATGATGAGTTGATATTCGATGCGACCAATGGACACACACGCACGGTCGCCGACACAGACAGCCGGCCACTATGTGCCGCTGTTGGCAGCTTATGAGATTGTGCGCCAAAGCAACTGTGTGTTTGTGCTTCGCGACTGATGCTTCGATAACCTATTGCGCTCATCATGTCTCGCTGGCACACCGCTGCGCTACACTATTGAGACACAATATCACTTTAGATGCAACCACGTCTCCATACTGGAAGTGATTGATATATGCGGAAGCTGAAGCATATACAGGCTTTGTGCAATAATAACGAAAGCAACATTTTTTTGTATCTGACATAAACACCGGAACCAAAGGGCATAATGCGGCAAACTTCAATGAGGCGCTTGCTCGAATAACGCCAGGAATTAAAGTCCGTCTTGTCAGCATTTCTGGTACTTATTTCTTGTCTGTCGATACATTGCTATTTTTATACTATTTACCAAGCGCTCCAAATAAATTGTATATACACAAGACAGTTTTTTGAAGCGTCTATACTTGAGCCCAATCTTTCCGAGGGTTGGCAAGCCTTTGATTGTATAT